>VZTJ01002120.1:2280423-2490386 GCA_013397795.1 Orthonyx spaldingii | reverse complement strand
GAGAGGAGAGGAGAGGAGAAAATACTTGGACAAAGGGTTTTTTTCCTTCTAGAACAGAATTCATCAAGAAAGTACATATTCCTATGTAGTTAGAAGATAAGTTTGTAATTTTTCCTACAGACATATGACAAAAGCCTTTTTTTCATAATTTTTCCTTTGTTCAGTGTTACTATAGAAAGAAAAATAAAAGGAGATGCCATCTTTTTCATGCATGTGGTGGCACTTAGTCTTCCCTTGTGCAACACCTCACACTGAAGCATATGGCAGTCACTGATATGGTCTAAAAGCACATAATATAAAGGCAATAAAAAGGTTCAGGAACAAAACAAAGAAAAGAAAAAAAAAAAAAACAAAAAGAAAGCAAACAGAAAAAAAACCCCAACCCAACAAAACAACCACAAAGCACAAAATACACACCTAAATGAAAAACAGTGACTAAAACTGTAGCTACTCTTTTATCTTTTTTGTTTGTTTGTTTGTTTGTTTGAAATCATTCAACCAATTGTGGGGCCACTCACAACAGCATATTTCGAACTACATTGTACCAGTTTTTGTATGAAAACACCTGTGAGCAATTGTTTAAGTGCCTGTACAGGCTGGTTATGTAGTAGAATGAAATCCATGATGCAATTGGGAAAACAGAAGTTCTGCATGCAGAGGAGGTTCATCCTTCCCGCTGGAATCTTTCAGAAGATATTTTAATATTGCATTTGTGGGTTTGCACTAAATGTGTACAGGTAATAAAGTATATGTCTTGCTGGGTGAAAGCTAAGCCAGAAAGTAGAGAGTTCAGCTCAGGGGTGTTTATTCTTTGGGTATGCTCAGAAAGTCTCTCCTTCATACTTTATGTTCAGACAGGTTAGTTCTGAGCTTTAATTAACACAGAGAGTGCCACTGCACGGATGTCTCAGATGAAATGGACCATCATTCAGTAAAAGATGATCAAGTCTTTATTTTTTTACAGTTCATATTCACACTAAGCATTGTGAAAAAATAAACTGCTATGAAAAATTAAACTACTGCAAGTTATTACTAGTTGCAGAGAATGTTGAGGTATTCAGTGAATATTAAAGGAACTCCTGTTCTTCTGGACCCTTGCAAAGTGACACTTTAGTTGAGAAGAAATGTTGTTTAAAAAGAATATTTTCCTCCTTTCCACCAAACTCAGTAGCATTTTTTTCCACTGGGAATGTGCTTTTCTCTCTCTTCAGCCTGCCTGCTACATGTTCCATCAAACCGAGAGAGAAGTTGTTCAGTTCTTCCAAGAAGAGGGGTCATATATCTTCCTTATAGAGGTACAAAATCAGGTAATAAAAATCAATTCAAATGTTTCCAAAGTAATCAAATAGCCATTGGTTGAATTTTCACCTGACAGCAGAAAAGTATAATGTATGGCAGAGTAGAACACAAAGTGCTGTGTTTTACAGTAGGAATGTATGGTTGTTTTTCACTGAAACTAGCTCCTTTCAGAGATAATTACCTTGTTTATTTACTAATGATCTCTTCAGATATAAAGCTATCTCTGCTTATTTTCACAAGGAAAAGAGTGCTGTTAATTTCAGAAGGAAATTTTATATTTTCTCTATATTTAGAAATCATTAAGCAAATAATTTGTCAAATTGCATGTAATAGATTTACTTTTATTGATGTTGATCTTTCACAACATTGGGAGAGAGAAGTAATAAAGAACAAATCAGTGAAAGAAGCCAAATGGAGAAGATTTATTTCTATTTTTCCTAATTAAAGAAGCTTTGTAAGTAAACAGTCCTAAACTTTATCACGACCTCTTCTTAGTCAAGATGAATACACTTATAAGAACTGCCATAATAATCTTATTTAATACTCTCTCTGGGCCTGTCACATAAAACTTTAATGAATAATTTGTCAACACTAGACATAAATCTCTCTGCTGATGCATATCTTAATCTTTTTCATAATTTGCAGGTCAAAGTCTGTTATCCTTAATGCAAGGAAAATATGTATTTGAGCAATACTGAAGGTACAATTTTCAGACAGGTTATTGCACACAGATGCATTCATTCACATTGGATGTTTCTCATTATTAGCCAAGATATATATATTTGCAATAGTATGTTTAGGTTGCACCTTTTTTTTCCTTTCCTCACACAGCTGCATTATAAGATTTCCTGGGCTCCATTTAATTTATTGGAGCTTCTTGTTATGCAAAGAAAACACCTACTTAAAAAAACCCTACATATCAGATTGTATGGAGACTTCATACTGGGAGAGAGATTATTACAATGTGATTTATGTCTCTGAATCTGAAGCAAATCACCTGATTCTGAAATGGTTTCTAAAACAAGCTAATTTCTCTTGCTTGTTTTTAGTATATGGTAACTTAAATTAAAGGTGAGTTTTCCTGCATTTTGTGACTTTGCAGGGCCACTTCACAAGTTTCCTTTTAGTCTTGGTTTTACCGTAATAATGCTGTTTATTGTTCAATGTTCCTATTTCATCTTTTTTTTTTTTTTTTGTCTTTCCATTAAATAGACAGAAATTAACAGAGACCCTTGAATTTTAAGTTATTTTACTGGTGGTTTTGCACCAATTAATTTTTCTCAGAAAAGTTTTCAATTAAACCCCTGGTGATAGGAGGTGGAATTCTCCAACACTAATCTGGAAATTCCACCTCCCAAACACTGGGGGGTTAATTGAAAGCTTTTTTGTGGAAAAAATGATTGGTATATAACCAATCAGCAAAATATTATGAGACTATAAGGAATACTGTTAACCTTGGACTGTCTAAGGAGAAGAATATTGCCTTACTTGAAGGAGAAAAAAAACGGATCACAAGAAACATATGAAATGGGTCGGCGCATTGAAGGAAGAATTCATTAGTGAGTTCCAAGACAAATTCTCATTGCCTTTTAACACAACACCTTTCTGACATGGCTCTCTAATTTCAGCAACGCATGGTGTGTCCTGTGCTCCTGCGGGATGAGCTCTGTGAAAAGGACAGCACTCTCGTCCAAGTCCTTACTTAGTGTTAATTGGCAAATTGGCTACTTTGCCTTTGATCTATAGATCTGTGGTGGTTAAAAGCAGTGAAGGTTCTGCTCCCAAAACAGCAGTTTTAAAAGAATTAAAAAGTCCCTTCCAGTAACTGTATTTAGCTCAAACTACAAGCAAGCTGGGCAATGTCACACCTCTGTAGAAACTTTGGTAGGTTTTCTGGGTAGTATGCATGCTGCGACAAAATCACAGGATTTTTTTATATTGAATAAAATAGGATCCTTCAAAATCCAGGAGTTGGAGCTCCAGCATTATTGAAATGTATTATTTTAAATGTAAAATAACATTTATTCCCCAATCAATAGGCTCCTGGTAAATCATATCCTGCTGTGAGTGAATTTCATAGATTACATTACAAATTCTTGATATTCTTCTGTTGTTCTTTGCAGAGCTGCTACTTTAGCTTCATGCATTGATCAGCTAACAGAATATGGATTCAAAGAGAAGAAATAATCACTGAGCTATAGTTCTCCATTGATCTTCCTGTAGTGTGATAGCTAACCAGAAGCAGATTTGCTTATTCTGATCCACTAGGCACTGTCTATAATAAGTCTTTTCTCTGTTTTTCAAGCATTTCTGAAAAAATATTTGGCAGGAGAGAGTGACATGTCCTATTTTTTATTAGTGTTTTGGCATTAAACGTGTAAACAGCCTAGGACTCTCCATCCTCAGGTCAATGAATTAACAACATATGGGAGATACAATTCTTTCTCCCTCCATGACCCCATCATTTGCATTCTTGTCTGCACAGAGGGGTCAGTTAATGAGAGTAATGGAAGTACGTTCTCTTATAATACCCCATAGCCACATCTTTTATCCATCATGTAGATTCAAAACCTTCCAGGATGAGAAACTAATGTAAACTGTGGCTCAAAAGCAAAAATTACTGCTACCACATCCTCTCACGAGGAAGCTCTGACATGCTGTCCACATCACTTACATTCTCGGGTTTCATGGGAGCACCCAACTCAGAACTACCAAGGGCAGGAGACAGGGTTTCTGGTATTCTTTGATCCTTTATCCTTTATATTTCTTAACTCTTTCTGAATTTCCTACTGTTCAGCAAGATGGATGTTGCTAATCTCAGTAGAGACACCAAATAACCCTTGCCCATGTAGAGAGAGAGAGGCCTTAAAGAAAGTGCATCAGCCTGATAAGTTCCTCTCCTTGAGCTGAGCACTTATGGGTGGCAGTGCTGATTACCACTTCATCCAGCAATTTTCTTATCAGTTGAAGGGGCAAAATCAATATTTTTCATATACTGTTCTTGTTCAATCATATTGCCAAGATCTTTTTTGCTGTGGGGATTTTACTTCATTATCAAATTGCTCTGAGAAGCACTTCCTACATACGTTGAGCAATTCATGTTATGAGAAAAGGCAGACATGATGGTGAGACAGGGAGGTTTTGTAGGAGTCAAGCAGCTGACAAATGTAGAGTTCAATAAAGATCTGGGCAGCCACCAATATATAATCACCTCTTTGCTGAGACATGAAAATATTATTAAAGAGTTTTTCTGCCTTACCTCTGTAAACAGCTTTGTGTCTTTTGACCATTCCCTTATACTAAGAAAAAAACTGGAAGATGACAACTTGAGAATCTCAAAGCTATTCAATAAAACTCTGAATTGATATCAACTCAGAAGTCTAAGGGAATAATAGATGATTGGCTAAATATATTTCAGTACCAGTAGTTAGAATATTATTCTACAAAATATATGAGGAAACCATGATTTATTATCATCTCAAAATAAATAGAAGTGATCATATTTCTTAAAATGCTTCAAAAGTTATCTAGGAAATACAGTTCATTAAACAGGCTTCTCAATACAATCCATGATATATATACACAATAATGTATATTCAGTAAATATTTAGTCATCCATCTTCCATTGTCATTCACTGAGAAAAGGACATCAAACTCTTTTTCCTTCCAAGAAACCCCAGAGCCTGATACTTCAAAGAAGGAAGAAAATCATGTCAAGTCATTTGTAAAAATCATAATTAGCTTGCCTGATAAAAGAAATTCACATGGAGTTTCTGGAGAGATGCATCATAATATTAGAAATGCTGAATAAAATGCACTGGCGTTTCAGTTGTACAGTGATGTGAACGTAATAGATCTGAATTTTTCATTTACTTGGATTGCTTTGTCCACTCATGTTAATTTTCTGCTTCAAGCAAAAATCATCATAAATAAAGTTAATCAATCAAGTTCAGTCATGATTTTTTTTCCCTTTCATATCCAAATATTTTTTTTCTGATGGATTTCATAAAAATATCTGCAATCACTGTCTGTCTGCAGCTTCTGAAAAGGAAAAATATGCTTAACACTAAGTAGTGGATTTACTCACATTCATCATAAGCAAAATAATTTTAGGTTTATTATAAGAATATAAGGAGTATGATTCAAATTTCTCACAGTAATTGCATGCACCTTTTATGTTATATACATGACCTGCTAATCCTGGTTGAGTCAATGTTGTCTGTCCCAAATACCATTTTTCTACCTACTCTGTACATAGTCACAACCCTGATAAATACACCTTGCAGCTGCCTACAGAATCTTCTGTTACACTTGAAACTTCTTGCTGTAGAAATATTTAAAATATGGACCCTTTTTTCACAAAACTTAGTAAATTGTCTCTGTTGTCTAGAGAGGGAAACCTTGAGGGATTATGGGATTTAGCAGTGTAGAGGGTGAGGGGAGTTGTGGAGCAAATTTGTCCCTATCTTTTTACCAAATATACCTGTTTTGCACTTCAGGAATTTTCCCATGTAACTTCAAGTGTGCATTTGAAAATGTAATACCACAATAAATTGGGCATGAGGCTAAGACTGAAGAGAACACTGCCCCTTTTTACATGTTGCTAATTTATGTTGCACATCCCATGCCACTTGCTTGAACTCCTATTAATATTTAGTTCCCTTCTAATTTGTTATTTTGATTTTCAGGCTACATTTACTTGAAATATGAGGCTCAGAATAATTTAGATGGAAAGAGATTTCAGGGGTCATGTGATCTAACTTCCTGTTCAAAGCAGGGCCAACTTCAAAGGCTAATCCAAATTTGGAGCTAAATCAGGCCCCTCCAAGTCTTCCTTAGCTATGGATGGATATTCCACAATTTCCCAGGGCAATATTTTTCTCTTTTGACCCACTTAATAGTGAAAAAAATGAAAAAAAAAGAAGGAAAAATTCTTCTTAAGTTCTAAGCAGAAATTTCCTTACAGAAAGTTACCTGTTGCTTTTTATCCTACCACAATACACTTCTTAAAAAGGTCTTTGTCTTATCTGCAACTTACCACTATGTATTTAAGTCAAAATTATTTTCTTCTTTTTATGGTAAAATAACAGTCTATATTTCTTATTTTTCCTCCACCTCTTCCACCACCAAAATGTTATTTAATTGAATGATTGTAGAAGAACTTTTTTATATGCTTTTGCATTAAAGCTTCAAGATGTATGAAACTATGATGTGTTGCTTGAATTAGGTATAATGTAAAAGTTAGCTATAATTGCTCAGATTCAAGTGTCTAAAGGCTCTATGATCAAGAAGCTGTTACTCCTGTGAACAATGAAAGGTATTTCTAAAATAAAGATGCTGTTTTGCTTTGTTTTGTTTTGCTTTCAGATACCTCTATGTGTTTATTCTTTCATATGCAAAAGTGACATATGCTGAAATACACCTGAGAGTGCCAGCTCATTGTGAGTTTAATTCCAAAAAGCAAACAGCAAGTGACTGTTAATGTGAGAACTGTGACTACAATTAGATATTCTCCAGTGTAAATTTCTTATCAATATTTTAGATTAATATCTCTGCCTATGTTTTTTAAAAAGGTTGTATTTGAAATTCAAATCTGCGACAAGTTAGTTGGCTTCCCAGAAAATCTCTAATAAACAATAGCAAATTTATTTTGTTATTGTCAAACAGAATTAAGCAGACACAGACAACATTACTATTTTGCATTTTCAAAAATAAATGCAAAGTACTATATAGTGATGGGCTTCTTATTTTCTGGGAAATCAAAATTGTTCCTCTAAATAAAAACAACTTGATTTCACCTTATTTTTCAGGTTGCCATTTTCCATTACTAATATTGTAACAGAGATATAATATAACACCATTGACTATTTTGCAGAAAGCCTTTGTTAAATGTTACTGCAAAATAACAGCTATTTTCTTTGACTGAAAATACAACAAATCATACTTAATTCGAGCAAGCAAATCTTTTTAACCAAAAGTCTGTCATTGCTGAGCCACTCCTAATGAATCTATCCATAGGATCAAGACTTTGTTTGAGAAAAGAAAAAAAAAAACACCTTGAGAAACTTAGTATCTTTAACAGTCATCAGTCATTTTAGGTCTCATTTTGAGAGACATCTCTAAAATGAACAAAACAGTATCCCAGTTCTCACCTACCTTGTCTATGTATTGTGAGACCCAGAATTAATGAAGAACTGCCAGTCAGGCTTCCAGGTTCACCAGCTAATTTCCTTCTAGATTTCTAATAATCCTGGTTCCTTGTTGCTCAGGGACAGCAAAATAAGTCAGGATCAATGCTATCAAATTATATTACATCATATATTTCTGTGTATTTATCTATTCTAAGATGTGGTAGGACAGATGTGAGTGGAGCAGGCTGGCAGCAAGTCACAGCAGATGGCTTCAGTTTGCCTTGGAGTCCAAGTGCAGAGGTCCCCTCAACATTTACAGCCCAAATCTACAGTGGTATTTGGTCATCTAATCCCCATTTGGATTTCTAATTTGCTGTTGAAGTCCCTGGGTTTTAAGGACCCAAATGTGAGCCTCTCTGGCTCCCTGGGAGATCTCAAGCAGAGCAGCTGAGTTGGTCTAGTGACTCCCAGCACTGCAAGATTATCCCCCACACCTTCTTTCTGGGTTCTAGTCACCATCAGACACCTTAGTGAACTGGCAGGGGTCAGTAAGCATACAGAAAATTATTAAAGTTTTTTTCCTCTATTTTTTTGGTATATTCTTTTTGTGTGTATTTTTTGGGTTGTTGTTTGGGGGTTTTTGCGGAGTTTTTTTGTTTTTTGGTTTTTTTTGTTTTGGTTTTTTTTTTTTTTTTTTGTTTGTTTGTTTGTTTGTTTTTTGTTGTTTTTTTTTTTTTGCTATTTCTTTCAGCAAATCAGAGCCCTTAATGAATGATTTTAGGGGCTCTATTCCTGTTGTTCAAAGTGGGAAAGATTTCTTCCTTGGCATCTTTTCCTTGTGAACTTGAAAGCTGCTCAGACACATAGATATGCAGAAGGTTGCACTTTCACACTCTGTAATTAAAGATTAAAAGTGGAGTATGTGTCTCAGATCACCAAAAAAGCAAAAGGTGAGATGGTAAAATGGAAATGGGCACTTGTGATGACAGGGGTTCACAAGTCTTTAGTTCTCTAAGTCTTTTCTACCACAATTTCAAAGACAGAGATGCTACTGTACTGTCATCCTCATTTCACTCATTTCAGGGGAAGGAAGATGGGTCAGAAAGTTACTGATACAGATCAGTCTTCCACCATGCTGGCTGTTGAGGTTAGGGGTGTCCTATCCTTAACTGTTACCTGGTTTGCTTTTCCTTCAGCTTCTCCCACAGAATGAAGATTAAATTCATGCCAGAAATATGCTAAAACTCTTCATCAGAATTGAAGGCAGAACATCTCTGAGTCACCTTGACTCCATGAACAGCCCTGCCTAAGTCAGCAGTTGAGGAAAATACTCTACATTTACCACAAGGAATGCACACGGGCATATGTAAAATATACATTCAGAAATACAGAATAGGGAAAATGGACATGATTGGACAAGGCTAAAACCTCTGTGATGACTTTCATGAAGTTAGGAATCAATTTGTGCTATGCTCTGTATGTAGTCAGCAGAGACATGTTCCTACAGAGTCAGACCTTATCAGGCAAAATGAATCTCTGGAAACATCCAAGCTCCTACACTAAATTTTGGAATTTAAACATTCATAAGTATTAATTTGACTAAAAATAGATGCCTATATTTTAAACCTCTATACCTGAGTATCATAGTGAACAGAGGGAAAGTGGTACTTTTCACAGTGCATTCCATCACTTCTTACTATGGACATCTACCACAAGTCAGTTGTGCTCTTCCCCAAATTACATTTTTCACTACAAAACAGAATCTGAGGTGATGTACTCAGGTACTGATGCTAGACAGGATAAATCCTACCCTCTATACTAAGGAGAGCAAGCTAGTATTTCATTATTTGCCTATTGAATGAGTTCACATTGCCCTGCTTAGAAAACAATGTCTATATGCAAAGTATATATTCCCATCTGCACAACTTCCCTATTTTCTATATACTTCTCTGTAATTATATTTGAAAATAAGGGACAATGCTGGGAATAGAGATTTTACTTCCATAATATTTATTACCATGGGATATCACTGAGGCCAAGAACACAGCAGGATCAAAAGAAAGAAAGAAAAAAAAAAGAAACAAAACAGGATAAGCAGCTATATGGATAACAAGAACATCTGCAATTATATTAGATTAAACAAAAATTCATAAGGGATATAAACCTTCATGCTTCAGAGCATAAGCTAATCACTAACTGATGGGAATTAAGAAACTTCTGTTATGGAGAGGTTAATCCCTAATTGCCTACTACAGTATTTCTTGCAACATCATCTGAAGCAAATAGTACTGCCACTGGATACTAGACAAAACAGACAATTAGTCTGATGCTGTATAATAATGTCTATCTTGCTGTCTTGTGACTGCAGTGTACAAAATGCAAATCCATGTTTACCCTGGTTTCCTAAAGAAAAGACTCTTACACAACCACATTGTCTGCTATCTGCTATATCCATCTAATATCTTATGAGTCCATTAGCCAGGTTCAACATTTGCCATAGGAATTGAACCCTGGAGGATAATAAAATTCAGTAAAATCAGAAGCCTGGCCATGGAGAAAGGCCCAAATTAGTGACACAGTGCCAGGAAATATTCAGGAAGAGCTCATCGTTCATTTAGTTGGCCTGCTGCTAATCAACTATCCTCTTAATCCTGGCTGGCTTGCTGGCCCTTGGACTGCTCAGAAGAAGCTTGTTCATGTCATCTCCTTCACTGGCAGGAATTAGAGGAATCACAAGCAAAAGGAGAGTGCAGATGGAAGAGGTGGAGGTTGAACATGCAGATGTGCCCAAAAGAAACATCTGAAGGAATAATGGGCATCTGGGACAAAGTAATAAAACCCTGTGGTGAATAGATGAGTGGATGTAAGACAGTAATGTACAGAAGACCTGAGTTCATTCCCCTTTTGGTTCATAGAACAACTCATTTGAGTGTTTGAGAAAAAAAAATCTCTGACTCATAAAGGTAGCATGGGGTTGTTTTCAATGAAGCAGTGCACCCTCAGCCTTCTCAGCATCTTCTCTGCTATCTTATTCCCTTTATTTCTGCATCAAAACCAGAGATCCATGGTGGCCCTAACACTTTTATGCATGAACAATTATTCTCTCCTCTCTTTTTCTCCTCAACAAAAGATATAAGCTACAGATCCACCTTCGATTTCTGCTCAGCACACCACAGAGTTAATACACAAGAGTTTGCTTTGTTTTGCTTCATTTCCAAAGACTGTACAATTAAACAGGGCCTGTACTCAGAAAGGATGGTAAGAAATCCAGTAGTAGTATGACCTCATTTAAAATAGCTTGAGGGCTCCTCTAACTTATAGCATTTTTATGAGACCTGTGAAAGGCTCTCTCTTTCTTCTCTGTTATTCATCCCGTGTATGTCCATCCCACAGGGTTGACAAGGTATTTGTGGGAATCAGCTGTGCTGACTCTATACAAGTAGAGAATTTCCCTCTGCTGGGAGCACTCTCCACTTGCAGATGAAATGCATTTGCTGTACTGCAGAGCAGTGCAAAATGATTAGAGCTGAACCAAGACCTTGACTGACACTCATTATTACGGTATGTCTACACTGTAAGAAGATGTGTGATTGCAGCATGTATCAGCATATTCGCACTGCCTTTCATTTAGCCAGGGAAGGCACCATGACATGGAGCTTGAGGCTGAGTTTTACAAATCTGTTAGAGACCATTCCTACACAGTTCTTGTGCTGGACGTGCATAAATGTGCATTTGTGCATATACATATATATATATATATATAGTAAGTATAGAGTAGAACAACAGCAAGAGATTAAATCAGGTTCAGGCATAGGCCATGCATCCAGTTGTCCATTCCAGTAGATTACTGGAGAGGCTCCTGGCACAGCTTTGTTCCAGGATCTGGCAAAAGTCCTCAGCTGTGTACGGGAATTAACATGGCTCAAGAACTGCAGCAAATGGGCTGTGTGCATATACATGTTCCCTCGTAAGCCCATTTTTTGAAGCTAGCAGAGAATGGATACAGGATTATGAATTTGTGTAGGGGTAGCTGAACCAATTCCAACACTGTTTTATTGATATGGTTCAATCAATGACAAGTGGATGCTCACCACCACCCAAAATTACTAAACAATAGCTATCCCTAATACACCTTTACACTTGAGGATCACTGTACTAATCATGAGCAAGACAATTCTTGGCTAGATGAGACACTGGTGGAAATACTAATGTTCTCCTGTTTTCATCCATGTGCATTCAAAGCCTTCTCTTATTGGTATTCCCTGTTTGCCTTAGGCTCTGGTTGCCAGATCACCATTCTCTGTTCTGTCTCTGTAGCAGAAGAATTCATAAAAATGCTTAAATAACTCTTCCAAGAAATGATTCTAAGTGGGAGCAGAGATATTTAAATCACTAGATGCAGAAGTGAGTTTGCTGATCATTCTCCAGGGTTTTGTGTAATACTTGTCCCTGTAACAAGGCTTTTATAGGAGAAAGTGGTAGAAAGAAAGGTTTTTGTAGAGTGTATGCTTATAAAGTGAAAGGACAGCTTTCAAAGTTGTTGCTATTCAATAAATTTTTTTTAATGCACAGAGATGGCATACTGGGGAAAAAGAGGTAAGGAATTTATTAATTTGGGGAAAAAATAATATATTTCTCTATATATTAAGTATGTGATAAAGGATATTCAGCCCCATCCCTTAAAGAGCACTGAGAGAGGACCTTACTTCTCCCTGAGCAGCTACATTGGCAGTCTTCAGACAGGAGGAACAACTCTTGCCAACTGTCAGTAACAAATTGAAAAAATGACAAATTCAGCTTTAATAGAAAATTTGCACTGGGGAGAGCAAATAGCCAAGGAACATATGTACAAATTTTTAAGCATATGGGCTTCTTGCTGTCCTAGTAATTAATATAATACTGTGAGTGCCTTTATGTTCTCTCTTTTCTCCTCCATAATCTGTTCATATTGGACGTTGTTTGGGATATGATCAACACTTGCTACTGTTACACATTATAAAGGACACTTGAAAAACATGTATTGGCAATTGGATACATAAAATACAGAAAGAGATGATGGAGCGGTTAACGCAGTGCCGGGGGGAGGTGTGGGGCGGATGGAACTTCTGCTTATACCAGGAGTGTCTTGGAGGCTCCGGAAGGCCACCCTGGCCAGTACAGCCGGGTACTGTGCGGACAATTCTGTCCCTTACCCCAGCCGGTGTTCTGGCGAGCATCCACCTCCCCCCAGGTGGATGGCCCGAGCGTTACCAGGGTTAGCAGAGGGCTCAGTCGCATGGATTTCCAGAAGCACTTTATTCCTGAAGGTGTCCAGAAGTGAAAGAGACCGAATGGCCTTGGGAGACCCTTGTTATAGGGCACCGGCCAGAGGGCAGGGGGCACAGGGGAGGAGAGGGAGGCGGGGGGATGCAGAAGGAGCAAGGGATAGGGTCAGGAGACAGGTTACGGTTAATCAATATAGGAGAATTAACATATCCAGGTAAGGCAACTCAGGGAGAAACCATTTCGCTTTCCAAGGGGTGGTTTCAGACAGCAGAGTTGTCCCACCAACGTCCTGGGATGGGTTCAGCTACCCCAACAAGCAGTAGATCTTGAAACAAAACAAAACAAACATATTATTAAAGACCAGATAATAGATTTTTCAAAGTGCAAACCACCCCACCCAAAGCTTAAAGGCAAGAAACAAGAGAATTACAAGACACAACTTGATTCAAGCTTTCCCTTGCAAGCTACACACCCCCTTATTCTCTTTCAATATTGTGTTTCAAACATGTTCTGAACACTGATTATTTCTGGAGACTCCACGGACAATCTGTGCTTTGTAAATGTACTTTACCCACCCTGCGGAAACATTTAACCTAAACTCAGCAAAAGTGAAAAAAGAGCTTTGATTCCCATATGTGTTAGATTACTTCATGATGTGAAAAAAAAATCCTAATATGATTCTGAGGTGAGAATGATTTGATGAGAAAAGTAGCAAGGAATTACTATGTGAAGGTTGAAGAAGCCTTTAAACTAAACAGGAGATGAAAGATAAAGACAAATTAAAGCTTATAGTCTGAAAGGTATTTTTTTAAACAGAAGATTCATTTGAAAGTCAACTGCAAACAGTAATTTATTTTAGGTTTTTAATAGCTTGAAATATAAAAATTTTGAAGAAACAGATTTTTGGTTTAATTATAAATTTTATCAAGTTCCACTAGTTTTAAAATATTTGTGTCATGAAATCTGCTTGTCTGAAAATCTGGGTTTTATTCTCCTCTGTTTCCCACATCATCCTTGCCCCTCCAGTGCAAAATAATTAAGAAGGGGACTTGCACTTTCAACATAATTTGTTTCTGGTTTTACTTTCTCTTCAATGCAATATATAAATCCTTTTTGAGACTAGTAAATGTCTGAATTACCAGAAGAGAAAATAAAATTTTATAACTCTGACCATTTTGGAATGGTCGCCTCTAATTATTGAAGGCATTTCAGAATACAAGACAATCACTAAATGAAAGAGTTTTAGACTGGCCAGTTTATAACATAATTGTCCATAAGAGGATTTCTCATTCTATTTATCTGAAGTGTTTGATATTGGCTTTCTGTCAGAACTACAATTTCTGACTACCTGGACGATATTTGCTATAACAGTAATTCCCATGGCCTTCTATCAACCCTCAAAGTTCACAGATTTTCCAGGTACTTATGCATTTATTGTGGGAAAAAAAACCAACCAAACAAACAAAAAAACAACTACCAAACCAAAAGGAGACTTAAAAATGCCTGTCATTGCTGTTCAATAAAAGACTTGAATGGTGCAACAGTGTCTGATCACTCTGTAGATATTTGTGACTTTACAGGTCAGAGTGAGGTTGGCTGCATAAAGAATTACCCAGCACGCTGACACACAGCAGAGTGCAGGGTATTGATGCCACAGTTCCTAGACCATGTATCTATTTAGATGATATTTTGATGCAACAACAACTGTTTCTGTAGAAAAGAATTTATTTTATCTTCTACAACCTCACAACACCCAACATTGTCAAAGACTGAGAGAAATATCTTTTACTCAGCCTGATTTTAATACAAATTATAAAGTTTTGGTGAAAAAAAGATTTGGACGGGTACCAACACCAAATTATCTTAAAATATTTGGAATACCATGCTAATATTTGCATCTCCAATTTCGGTATTTATTGGATCAGAATATTCTTCAATATTTATTTAAACTGACTATTATCACATGCGTTTTGCCATTTAATTCACTTTATAGAATACTCACAGAAGGCAAACACAAAGGAAGAAAAAAGATATAATGGATAATTCAATTATTTTACTTGAGTTCATACAGAAATATTTCATAAGTGTTCATTCAATATTGGCACCCATTGCTATATCAGTGAATCAAATGTTCTTTAAGAAAAACCGTTAAAACATCATCACTTTTTCTTTGCTAAATTATAATTGTAGTTCTCTTCTCTAGCTTGGGTCAGTGCTTCGTTGTCAATCAGGAGGAAAAAAATCCATTATTGCATCATTCTTAATGAAAAGGTAAAACTGTTGAATAGATATTCTCAATACAGGGATCAGAAACCATGGCATGTAAGACAGAATTGTCCTGCTCTCACCCCATCCCTGGAATTGTCCCAGGTCAGGTTGGATGGAGCTTGGATCCCTGATCTATTTGAAGGTGTCCCTGCCTATGGCAGGAGGAGTTAGAATGAGATGGTCATCAAGGTCTCTTCCACTCCAAGCCACTCTAATATTCTGTGACAGCTGGAATGAAAAATGATAGTTTTGGTTAGACAAGAGTATGGATGCCCTCTTTTCCTGTCTGAGAAACAGGGTTTGGGTATGGCAAGTCTTAAGATTTCCGAATTACTGAGAAGAAAACCAAGCAACCTCAAAAAGAGGAAACTAATATTATTGGAAAAACATAATTGTCTTGTCTGGAAAAAACGTCCACTAGGACTAGCAACAACTCAGTGAGATCCATGGGTTGTCTCTGAATTTACAATCTATAAGGTGAGAGTAATAAAGTATAAAAAAAACCTCCATGTGAACATTTTAAACCAAGGAACTCTGTAACTAAGTCACTCTGCAAAGTTTTTTGGGGGAAAAATAGTTTTAACTGGTAGGTGGAGAGTTAACAGTCTAGTTGAGCTACTTCTCAGAATATGAAGAAATTCTAGAAACTTTCTGTATTTTTGATAAATTAGCAATTTTATTGAAAATAGATTATATCTCCAGAAGTTTCCCGACACTCTAAATACATGTTTTCTCCCTGAGGATCCCTTTTGTGACACTACTGTCACTCTAGGGATGAAGAATAAAGCATCTCTTCTCCCTCCAGCCTGCTACTCTTAGTGCTTTTGAATCTAGCCCACGCAGTGAAAATGGCCTTTTGCCTTCTCTAACTTTCTGCAGTTCATCAAGTGACTGTTGCAGCATAATAGATCCCCCTGCAAGAAAGGTGCTAGAGAATTTGGGACTATAAAGATGGAACCTCCAGACAGTCATTCAAACAGCCTTGTTAAAGACCAACTCTTTCACGTTACCGGCAAATTACCTGGCATCCCAAGGGGCTCAATTTAACAACAGTGATCATCAAGCCAGTTTATTGCTACCTTCTCTCGGGAAGTTGAAAAGGCTCTTTCCTCTTTTCTTCTGTAAAACTCTTTAGCTTCAGAGTACCTGGTTTAACAAGCTCAGCTCAACATGGAATTATCTATAGATGTATTTCTTTATTCCTCTTGCCTCTACCTTCCCCCCGACCTTATTAAGAGGGTCAAAACTATCTGGGATTAACCACTGGCTCTCAATAAATACAAATTACAGGAGAAAACTGACAATAATTATTTTGCAGCTTGCCAGTTACCTGATACGTATTTGCTTATCTGCTCTTTTGTGCAGAATTGTGACTGTGTTTATACAAGAATCTCAGCGTTATAACTCTCAAAGTTTGGACTGTGAAAAGTTAAACCAGTTCTGCCATAATTATGAATTTGAAATAAAACTAAACTGGATCTCACTTCAGTGGAAACAGCAGGTGGCCAGAAGAAAAGCCACATCTATCATTTTCTTGAGACTGTAATAAATCCTCTAATCTCTTAGACTTATAAGACTGTTCATGTCTATTTCAGTCAAAACAATTTCTCATTCAGTTGCTTTTAACATCCCCAAAGTCTGCTAGATTTTCATTATATCAAGTATCACCTTGTAGCATTGTCCTCATCCCCTTATTTTTTTAAAACCCAGAGAAACCCTAGGGTATATAAAATTCAGCAGAGTAGCATGCGTACAATATACATCTATGATTGGAGGCAGGAGCTGCCTTATTTTACTAGCAAAATCAACTCAGCACTACAAAAGTAGCACACTCCCAGACGTAAGGATAAGAGACCTTCCTCCAGGCTATGGATTATAGCTCATGTATTTGGGTTACATTAGCATTTCACACTATAGAGGCTTGATTCAGCCATAAATTCCACCAGTGTAACAGAGGATGAGGGGTCTGAGGCTACAAAAATTTACTTAGCGTGATCTTCACTCTCTCCTCACCAGTGTGGCATGGAGGGATCTGCCACAGCTGCAGAAGCAGTCACAGACCACAGGAGTAAAGCCCTCAGCTGTGTTTAAACTATGCCTTGTGAATGGATCCCACCTCTTTGCAAACACCCTTATACTCAAAGATTGCTAAACACTTTCCCTGAAGGCTACGAGAAAAGTTATTAAATGAGCAGAGCTCCATCTGAACCACACATTGCTGATACACATGGCTTGCTCCTAAATCCTTGAAGCTGGGGAATTATGTCCCTCAAGGATACATTTCCTGCAGCTGTAGGATGTAACATCTTTGTTTTCCTCACATATCTTTCTATTCCTTTTTCACAACAGATTCAATTTGACCTGTGTGTTAGAAGGGCCAGTGCACAATGGACAGTGAAGTTATACAGCAGTGACTGTTCTCCACCCCAAACACCCCCTCTGTAATCAATGAGGACTCATGGAGGAAATGAGATTATCAGTCCCCTCCTTCCCCTCCCAATCTCCCTCTTATAAAATCTGCACCTGGGTTTGCTTTGGCAGCATAACACCATTGTTGTGTTCTATCCAGCAGGTACTGAGAGGTGCTTATTATAACATTTGGGATTGTTCCTTTTCCTGTTCTTCCTGCAGGAGGGGGAAATGTTATTTGTAAATGAACACAAGAAGTAGTAATTAACTGTTATATAAACCTAATTTCAGCATTGAAAAGCATAATAGCAGCTTTTATATTAATTTCCCTGTTATCAAGGCTTCACACTGCTGAGAAGGATTTGGATGATGGGACCCAAGGCAGTTAGAGCCCTGGAGAATGCAGGAGTAATAGAGCTGTGCTGGGGATGCTCAAAGTCATGGGTCCCCAGTCCTGAAGCAGACAATATTGGCAGCTGTGCCCTGAAGCCAAGGACCCTGAAAGCTGACACTAACAGTGAAGCTCACAAATGTAATCAAATTCACAGTCTGGAAAAATTTGATTCATCACAAACTTGCAAAAAACCTTGGATTTACATACATATTAAAAAAATTAAATGGATGAAATTACAAATTTTTTTTGAGACTCAGAAACGCTTTTTATGCCTGTGTGATCCTGTATCTGTTTCACAGATTTGAATACAGTTTACATCTCCTGATTTTCTGTTTTCTGGAGTAAATGAGGGTTTTTTTCATCCTTCCCTGACAATTTATCTTTTTGTGATCTTTTGTTGTCTTGGTTGATCTCTTTTAGACTCTACAGTGTTTGCCAGCCTGCTTATTAACGAGTAGTGCAAAGTCTACACACTCTAACTGGATCAAAGACCTCAGCAGTTTGAACAGCATTACATAATTACCTTTGTAAGTCCCGCACACAACTCTGAAATTAATACGCTTTAGAATGATATTGTGTTTCTTGTAAGACTGTATATTTAACCAATATACAGTTTATAGTTAGCTCCCATTTTTTATATTTCTCTCTTTTTGTTTTCCATTTTTCAAAGCACCTTTTTGCTTTTCCTTCCTGAGTATACTTTGTAGTTGCCTTTCAGAAATTTCTTCTTATTGATTTCAGTCTAATTCTCTAATATACCATCATGTCTCTGAGTTATTCTTCTGTCCTCTAAATTGATATAACCACTCCCAGCCTGAAGTCCTTCTACTTCTCGTAAGTATATTCACTATTCCGTCATCCATGTCTTTAATGAAAATATTAAATAATACACATCCCAGAACTGCTGTGTGTGGGGCCAATTTGAAAGAGCCTTCTAGTCTGGCAGAAAACTAGTGAGAATTCTGCTCTGAGTATGAAGGGGCTTTTTTCCCAAACCAGTTCTTCATCTGTGTCAGCTGCATTTGATCAAGACTGCATTTCCTAAATTTGTTTGTAAAAATGCCATCCACATCAAAAGAATTACATAAGTCAGACTATCAGATATATCTAGTGCTTCCTGCATATCCTCTTGGCTGGTTAACATGCCAAGAAGGAAATTTCGATAGCTTGGCATATTTTGTCAAATCCTGACAAATCTGTATTGTCCTTTCCTTAGCACCTTATTATTTACCAGCTGCACAAAACCAGATAAAAGATTTTGTTTCTATCTCTTTTGGGGTATCAAAATGTGGTCAAATGCTTTTAAAGTCCTTGGGATCTCCTTTCTGTCATTCTAAATATCAGTATTTTGCCACTGGTTTTTCTTTTGTTCTCTGAATCATCTCTTCTTCATACCTTTTGGAAATAATTTTTCTGTGCTTTGGCTAACATTTTGAGGTACTTGAGGGTGTCTTTCAGCTATAGAAAAACAATATATCCAGTTAATTCTGATCTCGTCTTCCCTTGCTTTGACCTATTTTCCTGTTTTGTTGTCAACTTGATCATGAAGAATTTGTTTTCATAACAAATTTATTTGAAAGAAAGGTCTTTGAAATTTGATCTTTTCTAGTATCATGTACCACTAAGTACTTTCTGCACAATTTTTCCCTCATAAAATTTAAGGATTTTTGGAAAACATAGCTGTGCACAGATAATAAGCTGATAAACTGGAGCTAGAACCAGCACTGGGGTTCAGTCATCTCTGCTGGCAAATTGTTGTAATGCCCATGCTTCTGGGCACAGCCAACTAGCCAGAAAATTTCTGGATGTAGCTCAAGAGTTAGTACAGGTTGAGGACCATTCCCAAATGGCAGCACAGATCTGACCGTGTTGTGCTGGGGGCTAAGAGAGTTTAACAGCGTGGATGTGACAGACTGTGCCAGCTGGCCTCAGCATCACAGAATGATCCCTGGCACTCTTTGGTTTATTAGTACAGACCTAGCATTTATCTCATGATATTTTCCTTATCCATCAGATGTTAAGTTAGTTCAAATCCCTCAAGTCTACATTTGTATGTCACTGCTATGTGATTAATATTTCCTCATCAACACATTCTCTGGACTTGGCAGTCTATAGGAGTCAGGTATGCCTTTTATCTCAATCCATGGATATTTGATAATTCCATATTTCACTTTCCTCTGTGTTCATATGTGATGTATTTTTTTCCTAGATATATGTAAAGCAATACCATCTCCATTTTTCTTTCCTTTTGTTCCAGGGCAAGCAGTTCTTTTCTCAATCTTTCTACATTTTACATAAAGCCAGGCAATAAGAATTCTAGTAGTCTGGATGATAAGCTGGAGACATAAGCTTCAGTGAAAAATTCACTACAAATTTTATTTGGCTTTATTTCAAATAGCAATAAAAATGAATTTCTGAGAAAATGACTCACTTCTTGGATTTGATATTTGATTCTTCTTCCTGCAAAATGACAGAAATCAGAGATCAGTATTTTTACACTTTTAGTAAATATATATAACTGATTATTCGAATTTAATATAGTATTTAGCTCTCCATATTTTTTCAGACACTTTATATTAGTCATTCCAGGTGCACACAGGTACAACAGCCCTTTCAAGAACAATACATTGAAATACAGAGACTTTGTACGAGTAACCATTTCATCAAGTTTAATGATAAGTAGTGTATTTAAAATGCATGTTCTGAACCCTTCAATTAGCAAAATATTATAGTGAATTCAAAGTGGTATAGCAGGGAAAAATCATAAAACTTACAAAAAGAACCTGAAAGTTTATTTTTTACACATCCAAACACACACTGGAATATATATACTGGAAGGACAGGAAAAAACCCCAGGCCCTCCGTAACTGCTGAGCCATTGAAACAGTTTTCACAACATCATAGATAATTACAATTATCCTTCTCTTAGGGACATGGGAGCTGCCAATTTTCTGCAATCGAAAATAAATAAATAATTCAGAACAGATGTTGACTACTCATCCCAGTTTAGTAGACAGCTTTAGGCAGGCATGTCAGCACTAAACTTGAAAATAGTGATAGATCTTAAAAATAGTTCTCTTTTATTTCCTCTTTTTTTTGTTGTTGTTTTTGTTTTTGTTTTCCCCTTTCTGGTTTATCTTTTAATGGTTGCACAAAGTTTCAAGTTTGTCATAGGGTGATTTAGTCCAGTGGAAGAAAAATCACAACTGTTTAGTAATTCCATTTTGATTAGAAGTGCAAGGTACAAACCTGTTTAGTAACCAGGAGAAATCTTAAGGGCCTGTGGGTGGCACTGTAGGTATTTGGTCATTAATTATTAACAGAACCAGGCAGTGAGGTTTGTGGTCCTCACACAACTGTTGGGTGGAGGTTCTTCAGTGCAACTCTCATACTCACTAGAAATGACATTCACGTGAACACAAGGTCTTTGTTTAGTTCTTTTGGTTAACAAAGGTTATCAGTGTACCAAGTTGACTCTTTCATGTGCTATTATCAGCTATATTTTGCCTCTGAGGTGATGATTGTTTTGTTTAGGTCTGGATAAATACTCTTCAGTCACTTCTGAAGTGTGCTGACCTCCACAAACATTGGCATTCTGCTATCCCTTATCTTTACCTGATGTTTAGGGTTTGGGTTTTTTTCTCTTTTACTGCTCTTTTTTTTGTTGGTTTTTTTTTTTGGTACTTGTTACATGTAGACACTTTCTTTTCCAAACATGCAATTTCCAAGGAGTAATATCATCTATCTGCTCATTGTTGCTATAAGGAAAAAAAAAACCACCCTTCTCAGACTTGTGCTTATGGCTTGCAGCCAAACACAGATATTGTTTAATTTTGGTGGGGCTTCAGTGTAATTTTGATTGGTCAGTCAGTTGGCCAGTTGGTCAGGTTTTTTTGTTTATTTTTGTGTTTGCTGTTGTGTTGGTGCATTTTTAGGAGAAATTTGCAGAGGTTTAATAAAAAGTTCTTTTCCTTTTAGCCAGATTTAAAATCTTTCCTTTCTAGTGGATGCTACAGTTAGGAACTTTGTTATCTTATTACTCTTTTGGAAACTAAAGTAGGATCCTTCCAACTTTGATAAAGCCTGACTGCTGCATGTATGTCAAGGAAGCCAATACTGAAAATACAAAGCATTAGTTCTGTGACCCAGCAGTTCCTTAGTTCAGATAATCATCCTACTGCTGGATGACTGGGGATGCACTCTGGATTTAAAAACATCTCAGGTCTTTCAGTTAAGATGCAGTATGAGTTAAATTGTGACAGATTGTTACATGTACTTTGGGACTATGCCTGTACCATCAAACTAAATACCACCCAGTACATTTCTGGACTTTCCAATACAAGCATCTATGTTATCAATGCCTCCCACTCTTAAACACTTGGAACAGTATCTGATTTGGTTTGGGTTTGTCCCAGTTTGAAATTTCTTAAATAGTCCTTGGAGACAGTAGATTTTTAAGCACCATTTCCAAGAGGCAGTTTGCAGGTAGCCACTCTGTTTTCAGAGTCTGAGGTAGATGTTAGCTTGTTTCTGCCAGGAATATTCCCAAGGACATTTTAATTTATTAGTGTAGAGGTAGCCATAGGGAAATAGCCAACCTCAGAAAAGTGTCTGAGATATTTCTTCAGGTGAGATAAAAATCAACCCTTCTTCCTTCTACTTCTTCTTGCAACACTCCTTACAGCTCCTTCAGCTGAAGTAGGAGAGGTGTACAGAGCAGAATGTCTTTAAAGGATACACTCAATGTATTAAATCATTGTAAGTTTTGCTAGCTATATATCTGGTTTTAGATTAAATTAAGCATCAGTTCTGACAGACAGAATACGAAATCTTCTTATGAATTTCCCATGAGGAAAAAAACCTCAAAAGTATCCACTGTACAGTGACAGATATTGTTGGCAAATTCTATCGCAATGCTTTACCAGAGTACACCAGAATGCATCATCTCCTTCATGTTTAGAGTCTGACTGTGTCTGCTTATTATTTTGACAATATTTTTATTTGCTATGGGTTAGTCTTTTTGGGGGATGTTGTAATGGAAGGAACGGGCACACTCACAGTACTGTGTAACTCAGGCATTGTGATTGAATGAAAAGTACTGTGAAAAATCCTAAAATATTGCTATAGTTGTACAAGGGAAACATCCTTTCTGATTGTAGCTATGTATATTATCAATTGCAAATTACTCAAAACTAGAATTATATTTAACTTCACACTAAATACAAGAGGGAATTCAAAATGTGTTTTAAATACTTTGCTTTATTCCAAAAAAAAAAAAGATGAAAATAAGTGCAGCAGGTCAGGAGATTGGACCACAGACTTCAACTGTGGTTGGGAAGTGAGGCCTGCTGACAGTGTGTGCTACAAGAGCGCTACTGGTACAGTACGTTTCCTGTCAGTGATTAACAACAAACATTGCATATGACCTCATCCTTGTCTTCTATCTCTTGTTTGCAGGTATGTCTACTGGGCCTGTTTTTTCCATCCAAAAAGATTGTAACCATGATTCCCACTCCTACCCTCGAACTGACTCATCAGGCCTACATTCATAAAGAATATTTATATTTTTAAAATTTGATACCTTATGAAAGTAGGTAGTAAAATACTTTCCTTTGGCAAAATTAGCAAATAATTTAGCAGATATATATTGAGGACAAGTCATTTTTATGGGGAGAAATTATTTGCAGACTGGTGGTAAACAAAATTCACCACCTTGCAGAACACAGTACTGGTGAAATGTGCCTGCTGGTATTCAGAAAAACACCCTCCAGTGTGTTGACTTACATTATTTTGGAGACACACTGGAATGATTGTACTGCTAATGCTACTTGAAAGGTCAATATTTATCACACTGTGCAATTTTCCCAATGTCTTAACTGCTTGCACAGCCCGTACTGTGACAGGATATGAGCCTTTTCAAGCTTCACTGCAATTACCCTCAGAACGCCCATTGGGATAAGAAAGTTTTTATGCCATTTCCACATATCAGGATTGAAGATAAAAGGAAACTAGCACAGGTTGTTAAGGCCAGATCTGTAGCAAGGTATGTTTATTTGGAGGTTGCTCCTCCCACTGCAACCCTGTTCTGTTGTTATCCTCTTACCTCCCTGCCACTAAATCACCCTGACACCAAATGAACTTGGATCAACTCTCCTAACAAGTCTGGAGCAATTGACAGGAATATTTAGGACATATTTTCATCCATTTTCCTCCTCACCGACCCATAAACCGCCATTTATGCATGATTGTTCTATAAATATCCCTTCTGATCTGGGTTTTCTTTTCACGACAGCAAGAGTATGAGGGAGAAAGAGGAAGAATTTACACTCAACACGGTGTCTGGACACACAGATGGGATGAACCGAGGCTTAACGCCGTAGAACACCCCCTACATGAGGTCGGTTCCCCACTCATTCAAACATTACAATCAATGTACAAAAGGACCTATGAGTATTTGCGAACTTAATGAGGAAGAAGAAAGTTTACCAGACAGTGAATTGCACTGTAACTCCAAGGGCTAGACCAGGCTGATTAAATGACACTATGTAATATAATAAATATTCCTTCAAAATAATATGCAGAGTGATTTTTACCTAAATCTAAGCAAAAATTTTGATAGAAAAAAGTAATCAAATTTAATTTTTTATCCTCAGATTTCTGATATAGGTAATTATATATAAGCAACTAAGGTAATAAATTTGCAGATCACAAAGGTGTGATATCTTGGGCCAACATCTGAGTATTATACTTGTTTAAATTAAAGATAATAATAACAATAATTTTTATTCACTTCAGAATATGTCTTGGTGTCATCAATTCATCTTAAGGAGATACTGGAAGGAGTATACGAGGGAGGTGATTCAGCCCCTCTGCTCTGCTCTGGTGAGATCCCTCCTGCTGTGCTGCATCCAACTCTGGGATCCTCAGCACAGGAAAGATATGGCCCCATTGGAGAGAGTCCAAAGGAGGGTGACCAAGATGATTTGAGGGATGGAGCACGTCTCCTAAAAGGAAAGG
This sequence comes from Orthonyx spaldingii, assembly GCA_013397795.1. NCBI lineage: Eukaryota > Metazoa > Chordata > Aves > Passeriformes > Orthonychidae > Orthonyx > Orthonyx spaldingii. The sequence goes on along the minus strand of VZTJ01002120.1, from coordinate 2,465,603 downwards.
CTGAGAGAATTGGGATTGTTTAGCCTGGAGAAGAGCAGGCTTCAGGGTGACCTAAAAGCAGCCTTCCAGTACCTGGAAAGATCTTACAAGATCTTACAAGATCTTTACAAGGGCAGGGAGTGACAGGACAAGGGGAAATGGCTTCAAGCTGATAGACAGTAGGTTTAAATTTGATATTAGGAAAAAAATTCTTTGCTGTGGGGGCGGTGAGGCACAAGAAGAGGTTGCCCAAAGAAGTTGTGGATGTCCCATCCCTGGAAGTGTTCAAGGCCAGGTTGGATAAGGTCTAGTGGAAGTTGTTCCTGCCCGTGGCAGGAAGATCAGAACTAGAAGATCTTTAAGGTCCCTTCCAACCCAAACCATTCCAAGATTCCATAGAACAGGCTCACCAGGAAAGTGGTCATGGCACCAAACCTGTCAGAACTCAAGGAGAAACTGGACAAAGCTTTTAGCCATGTGGTTTATTTTTGGTAGGTTATAGGTCCCTTGAAACTTGAGATATTCTGTGATTCTATGTTTTCCCTTAATCAACAGACATCCCAGGAAAACATCAGTAAGGACTTTTATTATATCTGCTTTTCTCTAAATGGAACAATAATTATGAAGAAAAAATGATGCTGAGAAATGCTACTACTAGTAGTAAAACTACTGCTATTTTTACTACTATTAGACTTAAGAATAAAAAAGAAAGTAATCGGAACAGTTTTACACCCATTAATTTGACTGCCACATTATCTAGGAGCAAGAAGATATTTTAAGAGGAAGAAAAATTAAATATATGGAAGTAAATGGGAAATAGGATAAAATGTCACATGGATTCACCAAAGATAGATCACATTAGCTTCAGCAGATATTTCTTTTTGATGAGTTAATTGATTTTCTAGATAAAGGAAAGGCAATAGGTTTAATCTAACTGGACTTCAGTAAATCATTTGACATGTTGCCATATGGGAAATCATTGGTTAAACTGCAGAAGACACAGATTAGTATAAGAATTAGATGCAAACAAATGGAACAACATAAGAGGGTAGTGAAAAAGTATTATTGACTTTTACAGGTTAAGAATAACTGAAAAGTTGAGTCAAGTATTATTCTTGAGGTTTTCCCAGAACTAATGCCTAAGAAATTGATCATAATATCTTTATTACTGATCTTGGCACAAGTCTGCTGCTAATGCACTTTGTTAGAAGCCATTGTTGGTAAAAGGAGCTTGAAGACTGTACTAAAAGATATGAGAAGTATTTATTGTAAATTTGTACAAAGTGCTGGAGAGTGCACTCAGTTTAGCAGGAAGAATTTCTCCGTAAGGTGGGGAACCATCAACTAGAAAACACTAGAAAAGTAAAATACCTTGGAATTCTGATGTGAAAATGGAATAATGCCATATAATATAACAGGACAGGTTTATCTAGGAAAGAAAAGAAAAAAATTACCTCAGTATTTAAGGCACTAGAGAGGTTTCATCCAGAACATTTTTCAGATTCTTAGGCACTTGCCTTGAAGACAGAGGCAGTGACACTGGAACAGAAAAAGAGTTCTGACTGAACCAAAGATATTCATACCTCAGGTGATATAACAGTCTTTACACACAAGAAAGATTGTGAAAAGAAAGGAAAATAAATCACATCCACTGGCTATGTATAAAACAATGTAAGAGTTTCATTACATTATGAAATGGATGGTATGATGTTATGCCTGTGACACCAAGGGACTGTGCCCCTTGAGCCAAAAACCTCCGTCATTCCAATGTTCTTAGATCCAAACCCAGAATAAATGGCTTCTCCTCCTACTGGTGTAATCAGGTCTTTAAATGACAGAAAGCAAAATATTTCAAGCATGCACATACATACACAAACAGATTTCCTGGTGCACAAACATAAATTTATTTCCAATTTGTGAAGGTATTTTGGGTCCAGGCTCATGAATCTTGTTGCCATCAGTAATACTCACTCAGTGCTTGTAATATATGTTCCAATAAACTGAGGGCTCCCAGTCACATACTATGGTCTTGTTCTTCCCTGCACAATAGAGGAAAAGAAGGTTTGTTTCCTTATAATCACTTACATAAAAAAATATGTATATATTCCATTTCAAATAAAGTCCATATGTTACAGATGTAGCCTGGTGCAATAGCTGTTATGCAGTCATTTTTATAAATAAGAAAAGTTGTACATTACCATCTTTAGGCAAAGCCAAAGGGGCAATTGGGAACAATCACTCAGCATCACTTTTGTCCCTAGAAAAATCATTGAGCAAATGCTCTTTTAACACATTTCTGGGCAGATATAGGAGAAGAAGGTTACTGGGAAGAGTCAGAATGGATTTCTCAAGAGTTAAAAATGCTTGAACAACCTGAATGCCTTTTTTGATAAAATAAATTACTGTATTTGTGGATAAAATGAGAAAAGTATTATTTGTCTTGACTTTAGCAAGTTTTTTTCAATGACTTGGTGTTACAACTTCCTCCTGAAGATGAGTGTAACTCAGATTCTTGTCAATAGATCTCTTGGGGCAGATTAGAGTGAAACAACACAAAATCATAATTTTTGTGCATATATATATATATATGTATGTATATATACGTGTGTGTGAGTGTAGGGTTTATTTTAGAACAATTTGGTTGCAATAGAAAGGAGGTATGTAGTAATTTTCATTATTTTCTATAGAAATACAATATAAAAGCATAAAAATATTTCAATCTCGCCTGATTTGTGGACAGATTTTGAAACCTCTGTAGCTGTAGCCCCCTTGCTGGGTTTAGGGGAAGACAGTTTGGTTAACTCTGGGCAGTGAGTGGGAGAAACAACAAACATTCTCAAGAGGTTTATTAACAAGCCAGTCATTAATCCACAGAAGGCAAATGGCTTTCTCACTAGTGCCTGGAAAAGAATGACTCCGTGCAGTCACAGAACCCAGGGACCTGCTGCAGAGAAAAGACCCCATGGAGACAGACAGACAGGGACCTCGCCAAGCCAGCAGCAGGGACCACCAGCAGCCTGGGCTACATGAGTGTGGACACAGTCAGGAGATGAGAGAAGTGATTGTTCTCTTCTCCTCATCACTCAGACTGGATCTACATCCACTTTGGGGCATTACAATAAAAAAAGACATTGATAAACTGCAGTTACTCCAGTGGAGGGCCACCAAGGTGGTCAGGGCCTGGAGCACTTGCTGTAGTACTGAGGCTGTTGGAGCTGGGTTTGTTCATCTTCAAAATAAAAATTTTTCAGGGAGGGGGTCAGTATTGGAACAGACTGCCTATGGAGGCCCTGCAGTCTCTGTCCTTGGAGGATTTCAAGACTGATTGGTTAAGGATCTGAGCAACCTTCCTGGGCACCACACCTGACCCTGCTTTCAGCAAAGGGTTGGACTACAGACACCTTGAAGTCCAACCTGAATAAGCCTGTGATTCCTTATACCTGAAAATGGCAAGAATGAAGTGTTTAATACATCCACACCAAGGTAATTATGTGAAAAGAAATTCATATTGTTAGGAGTCAGACAAAAGATGAGGGAGAGTTGCAATAAAGAATGATCAAAAAAAGAAACTCTGTGTTTGTACATATTGATTTCCAGCAGTGCTGGTTCTGGGAATCCTGTCCTGTGTTCCAAGATGATATGACAGATAAACTTGACAAGTAGAGCTTTAGCACTATGACTCAAGAAGTCTGATTTCTTGTTGTCCTGCATGTTCAAGCTTCAGATATGTGAGCCTCATGAAAAATACCATAAATTTAAACCAAGTGTTTTCCACAAGTTTGAATGAAGGTGAATCACTTCCTAGTCCCCAGGTAAAAACTGGAACAGGACCAAAGAACAGGCTCATGGTTTTGCTTCCAAACAATGAGAGATATTTAAAAGTAGAATTGTGATAAACAAACCTCAGGTACTACTTAATGGAGTAGTGAGTTTCCCCAACCATTTTTCTAACCAATCAGATTAATTTTGTTGCATTCTTTTCATTAAGCATATTACTTTAGAATGTGAGTTCCTTTGCCAATTTCTAGCCCATGGAGAATTTTAATGACTGAGTCATAAACCCCACCAAAAATGGGAAATGTAATGGAAATGCAAAGGAACCATTAACTAGAGCACGTGTTGTGTTATGCTGCAATAATAATAAACAATAATAACAATATTAATAAAAATAATGCAGTTTTATGTGTACCCATAAAAGGCCATTTATATGATCACTGTACTAATATTTAAAATTCCAGGGTACTGCATTTTTCACAATTATTATTGTTATAGGCTTTATAGAATTTTCCAAAGCCTTTGTATCTCAATGTGTTGTGGCTTAAGGATATGCACTGGCAGACCTCTGGTCCTCAGACTAGTGATAAGTTAAAAGGAACCTTTTTTACTAAAATTTTTTAATATTTCCACTATGCATATTTTTATATATATATGCCCCTTAATAAGAAACTAAAAGGTTCAAAGTTTCAGGAAGTTCTGAAAATTCCCCAAGTACAAATAAAAGGAAGAAACCTATTCAATAAATTATGAACCTAAAAAGTAATCAGTTAATATTCACTATCAAAAAGGCAATTTCTTATAAAGCAGTTTCTGCATGTCCCCAGGCCATAAACTTACTCCCTGGCTTCCCACTAGGTGGAAGTTTCAATTAGAATTTCATGTTGAAAAGTACGTTAACACCTTCTTATATATATTTTGGTAATGTCTGTTTAACTCGGGCTGTCACAACCTGGAATGCATATTTTTTTCTTTTCCAATAAACCAGTCAAAAAAAGGGGGGGAAGATATTGAATGTTTCATAAATATATAATGTTTCCCATTTGTTATATTCTGCAATCAGAGGCAGCAGCTTTAAACTTGCATATCAGTGCATAATTCCACAAACTTAAAAAATTGATCTGCCAATGTCTCCCCTCAAGCAATCTTTTAATTAAATGAACTTCACTCACCTTACCTCTAAACTCCTTAGGTTGATTTTATACAGAGATTTGATTCATTTTTCAGTGATGTTTTTTCTTGTTTTTAAACTGTAAAGGTTGTTTAGTAAACAAGTGTTTAATAATGTATAGAAGGTGACTGAACATAGATCAATGCCAATTATTTATTCACAATAAAAAACTTGGAAGTAATGAGGTTCTTTTGTATGCTTGCCAACCAAAGCAGAAGTAGGCTTGGTTCTCAGTCACAGTAAACGAAATTGAGCTTTTAAGTTGTAAGAAGCTGTGCTGATTTAGACCAGCTAGAGGTCTGTTTTAAGAATATTTTTTCCCCATATTCTTATACAAGAATGGAATTTGTAATAATGGCAGTTCTGTTTAACTGTATCATTGAGTTAGTACATGGTTCAACACAGAAAGTCATGGTAATATCAATAAGAACCTAAAATATTTTGGAACACTTGTTATTAATTTTTGAAAAAAATTTCTGATCAAGTACACTTAACAGTTCCGAATACAAAAATACAGGTTGAACTACAGGTGAAATGAGTGGCAAATGTGTAGCTCCAGAGGGCCAAGATACAGACCCTAACAGCAAATATAGCAGTTGTACAGCTCTGGACTTTTAAAAAGCTGCAAGGGCATTCTCCAGTACAGGAACGTTGGTCAAGGACAGCAGAGACAAGGAGCAGGTATCCCACAGACTGCTGTTAGACACACCTGCCTGCAGCTGGAGCAGAGCCGCTGGGCTGCAGGAGCATGCAGGGCTGTGAGGAGTGAAAGAGGAGAAGCACATTGCCAGGGTACAAATGAGGAGCTCCATTCACCACCTGCTCCCAGGCTGCTGCTGATCCTGCCAGTGCCAGGATGTCTTTGGTAAAACCACATCCCTGGAGAGCCCTGATGCTTCACTACCTTATGGGGTAGGGTAGGACATGTAGGAAAGCTAAGAGTGCTTTAGCTTTTCCTTATGTAAACTACAGTCTGCTGCCAAGAGGAGAACAGGAATTCCAGCTGATTTCATGCCTCACTAGTTCCTTACTGTCCTTTTTTTGCTGTCATCAAACAGGGCTGTGTGAAGAACATCTAGCATGAAAGACGACCATGATACTTTTGTTTTCCACTGACATTTTGAGACCCTGCATAGGAAAATCTTCCATAACTAAAGACGGAAGACAACATCAGTATTTCTCTCCCTCATGTATATTTGAATGTTACTTAAAGTTCCACCATAATTCAAAGCATATTTATGTTTGTAAACATTCCACATGCTTGTAATTTGGTGCAGCAAAAGCTAAATGCACCTGCCAGTGGTTTTCAATGCCCATAGTAAATATTGCTCTATTTCCCCTTCCACTCCCCAAAAGTCTTTACTTCTAAACCATTTGCAGTGCTGCTAAGGCATCATAACTGCAGCACCAGACATTACATGACAGCTGTTTGAACAGAAATACTAATTGCTTTCATATTTAATTATCTATTGTTTAAATTAAAAATACCAACAAAACAGTCACAGCAGGCTCATTTTAACAGGAGGTTTATTGGTCCAGGCAGTAGCTCAAAGAGCAGCAGGCATTGGATTCACGCACAGCTCTCTTTAGTCCTGAGAAACTGCCAGTGCATTCCTCACTCAACAGCTGTTGGTTCATCCCACTGGCCTGATCTTCTTCCTAATGGTTTTCCCTCTCCTAAAAAGGCAGAAACAGAGATATGCCACCCAAAGCAATAGGGAATTCTGTCACCTATCCTTAGCTATTAATGATGCATGTGCCTGAATCCCTTTATTCAAAATGGGTAGTAATAGCCCCATTCATGCAGCTGAAAAGTGTTGTACTTTGGTGCCAGGGTGTATCATGTCCACACTGCTCAGGGCTGCCCACTTCAGCACAAACAGTCTGCTTTCACACATTTGAGCGCTTGGCCCTTGAACATCATGATTATCTTTGTGATTTTTTTCCTAATTCAAAATGACTGCAATGACACAGTGACTGGATCACAAGGAATGGTGCTTGAGTATCAGGAGGATAATGGTATGTGCTCTGCACTGCAAAGTGATTTGGAGCTGTGACATTTGGCCTGCTGGACTTGAGAGCTGTGTCCCCCACAATCACTTATTGCTTATATGAAATTGTCTCTGGGGCTTCTCATACCCAGATTGACCTTGGGTCCTCTTGGAAAACAACAACCTCAGGTGAAAGGATATTCAACTGGTTTATATGAAGAAGGAAATAGGTTCTTAAAGCAGTGAGGAAACAAGTTATTTGATCATGTAATTGTAGTTGAAGAGAGTAATCTAGGTTAGGTGCAAATACCTACGCCATGGAAATCCAAAGTCTGGCAGGATGAGTATCAAGCATTGTGCCACATGAAAGACTGGTCTCAAAAGCTGTCACTGACATGTTCAATATTGCCCCAACTCTCTCCATGTCAATGCAAACACTGGAAGACTCACTCCAGGCAACAGGTTGCATAGGTGGAACTAATGCAGTGCAGGGACAGAGTACAGTGCACAGTGTGGATGTCCCAGCGGCAGATCAGCCTGAGAGATCCACACTTGTTTCCCTGAATGTGGAGATTCTGGAATGTTATGTTTAGATAATATTTTTATGTTATTATTATGTTTACATAATCTTGTTTTAGATATTACCAAATGGCAATTGAGACATTTTTCAATGGGATGTGGTGCTACCCAATGAGTGTCATTCCCATCTTCTCCCTGGTGACATCTACAGAAGTTACTAATACACTTCAAACGGCTTTGCTGGTTGCATGACCATTCACCTCAGTGATTCTTGAAGATGCTGGCAAGTATATTGCAGGTACAACTATTTTCTTAAGTAAATATTTATGTGGATTTTTATGTGAGATTCACTTTCTGCTGCTATTCGTGAAAAGAAAATTGTTTCACCCAAATATACATGAAAATCAAATATTTAACTGTTGCAAACACTGCCAAGGACAATTTTGTTTAAAATGTGTGCAAATATTCATGACAAATGTTTTGTGATATTCAGCTCTGAATAATTAACAATGCTTAAATTGCAAAACATGTAACAAAACCTATTAGTTCTAATAAGTCAGTACAGTGGAATTAATCAGGTTTTCATTTAAGCAAATGTATTACAAACTAAATTGTTTCATAAGCTGTCAAATGCACAGAAGCACAAAAGTTTGCATCTGTTTTTAACTACCAAAAACTAGATTAGTACGTGTCTTTCAGGGTTAGGTTCAGGTTCTGACTGGGAGCCCAGTTCACACATGGGGTGTCGTGGGTTTGCCCAGGAAGGATCAGTTTTGCAAGTGACCTATAGTGCAGGAAGCAGTACACCTTACTTCCTGAGAAACAGAGCCAGTGACCAACTAGTTTTGAGTATTGATAAGTATATAATCCAATTAAAAGTTGTTCCGCCTCCAGGAAAAAAAAACATATTTAAGAGAGAGACACCTGAGAAATAACCCTTTTCCTGTCCTGTTGCTGCCAGAGAAGCAAGTCCTGTGCTTCTCTCTCTGGTAAGACTGGGCCCTTGCCCTCCCACCCCCCTCCCCTCCCCAGAGGGGTGAGGGGGAAGCTGGAAGGGAGTTTGAAGCAGCAGTGCAGCTGAGCGTAGGGGAGGACCCAACCTGAGCTCTCTGGCTCAGATGCAGTTCAGCAAACAAGCAGGGGCCGGGCCGGCTCCATCCAACTCGGGCTGGGCCCTGCTCTATCACGTTGGGCCAGGCTGGCCCCACTGGGCTGGGCCAGCTTAGCAGAGTGAGGCTAATGAGACTCTTGAATGCTACTGCAGCCCAGCTCAGACTCTTTAAACAATCCGGCAAAGATCATGGGACTGTCGCAGAGGCCTGAGAAAGAAATTAACCCTTTCGTTACTCAGATAAAATTTGCAGACACCCATTCTCCCCTGCACAGACAGAGAAAAAGTGAAGACATCTACAGAAACACAACATAAAGACTCAAAGTCAGTGAAAGAAGTAAAGCCGATGCCTGAAGAAAGAGGAGCATGAGGAGTGCTTTTAATGTGTAAGCTGAAAATTCTTCTGTGAAACCATGGTTAAGACTAAGCTAAAATATTCCCTGTAATATATGAAGACATGGTCCAAGGGGGGATGTGACGTTCTAACTGCAGCCAGTGCAGCCAGTGAACTAAGGCACCTGTGTAGAAATAAGTAGATACTGAAGTAATTGCAGCCTGACGAGAAGTTTGAGCAGAGACAGAGAAAAAGCTGTGATCCAGATCCCTTGCCCCGGGGAATGGTCAAAGAGGGCTTACGTTACCAGTCATGAAAGAAAGAGATTTCTTTGCTGCTGTAGTAAACCCACTCATCCTTAAAAGAATACCCCATGAACTATCATAACCTACCGTAGTAACTGTGGGAAGGCTACTGGTGTGGGAGAGACTTTGCACAACAAGCAGAAATCTTTTTCTCCTGAGCGGCTGCTAGTTGTGAGGCTGAAAACCATAAGAACTGTATTTCTTGTGGAGAAGTCAACATGGTAAAGCAGGAAGAAACTTCTCTCCCTAAATGAACTGAGGAAAGACTAATTTAGAAGTGGTAAACTGACTGAAAGTCAAAGTGTTGTTTTTTTGTATTGTCATTGGGCAAAAATAGGTGGGGAAGAGCAAAAGTGTTCTGAAGGTTTTGTTCTAGTTCTTAATTTTTTTTCCTTCCTTTTAAGTCTGTTAATAAAGTTTCTTTATATTCTTTAAAGTTTAGGCCTGCTTTACCTACTCCTAATCCTTATCTCACAACAAAATTAAATAAAATCTGGTAAGTGTACTGGTGTTTAGCCAAAAACCCAGGCGAACGAACTCAAACCACTACATGGGGGCAGTGGTGTTTGAAAAGGGACTTGTAATGAGATCCCTCACAACTGACCTCATCTGAAAAATGCAGGTGGGGATGTTTTGTCCCAAGCTTCCTGTAAAGTCAGGGGATGCTGTGGAAACTTGCCCTTTCCCAGGACAAGCACCTATGACAGATAGAATGAATTACAGTCTGGAGGTTCCTGTCGCTCTCCATTAACCATAAGAGGAGCCTTTGCAGATTATTTAGGCTAGACACCTACAAGACAGATGGAATTAGGTGATAGGAATCTCTTCAATTGCAGATCCCAAACAACAACCTTGGATTAGGTGAAATAAACTCATCTCTACTTGGCATTTTCAGGAGACTGTAAGGTAATTTCATGTCTTGCTGAAAAGAGTTTTCATTACAAAACCCTGATTTGCTTATTTTGTGCCATATTTCTTTGCCTGCAAAAACATGACAACCCCCTTGCCTTCATGATCTTATTATGGAGATCAAAATAGGTAATGATGTATTTATTCAAATCTGACTTTGACCGAAATACATGCAGAAGTACTGGAAAGCTTTTCTTTCAAAAACCAAGTTTCTAGAATACATGGCTGAAAAATATAATGAAAATATACCCCAAGTGTGTTTCCACAGTCAAAGTAGAAAAAAGAAAAAATAGGAAAAAAATCAAGGTATTATAAATTTTCCTATTCTCATGATCTTTAAGACATGCTTATGATTTTTGGGGACCCAAGCCATGATGTTTTAGCACTTTTGGTTGGGATTATCAAGATGAAAATACCCTTTCCATCCTGGCTGGCATTTGTGAGGATGCATTTTTTTTCCTGAGGCAAAATATATGTGCATTATATTATTCATTTGAAAAGTGTAGTCAGCAGAATCAAGGAAATGCTGTGGCATTGATGCATGACTCCATGCTGAATGCATACAATGGAAACCTTCACGCAATCCATGAACACAGCACACCAAGGAAAGCAAACACAAAACAACTTTCCTATGTTTCATTAACATTATTGTGTGAATGTTCCATTTGGGAACACAAACATGAATACAAACCGAGCTCTTCTCTATTCTGCCCACAAGCACCATGTCGACTGAAATATTGGCAACTTGAAACTTGGCAAGAGAAAAAATCAACTCGATTCTGGAGAAAATCAGTGTGGAAACAACAACCTTGTGTGCTTTGGAGGGGAAGCCTGTCCCCCTGAGCCATGAATTGCGGTCTGCAAGATGCAGGATGATGCACGGATTCCCAGCTACTGCTATGTGAAAGGCTCTGACAGGATCTAGATTTCAGTTCACACTAGAAAGCTGTGTGCTGTAGGGGTGGTCCTCGCAATGCCAGCCCAGCTGTGCCTGCCCAACCTCGGGATGCCAGGCATTGAGCACCTTGCATAACTTGCACAGCAGCCTCTGTGTGGCACACCAGGAGCACGGGCAGCCACACTGTCCCAGCAAACAATGCACAGGCTGTGGCTTCTCCTTAACATGATTCCTAAACAGACATAGTAAGATGTAGTGCAACTATGGTTAGATGTGGATTTAATTGCAATAAATTAATTGAGTTTTTAATTTCAAACACAATGATTTCTGTTTTCAGATTTTTAAAATAGCATAACAGAGGTGTTCAGATGCTATATACCAATGAGGTTCATCTCCTAAAAGGGTGAGTTGGAGACCTACATTTTTACAAATTTTCTGCATAATTTTGGTGTTATGGAAAACTTTAAAATGTCTCCAAGTTTGGGGTTTTTTTAAATTAAGTTCAAAATTTGCCATCAGCAAGATTTCAACTCAGTGTACTGTTAACTAATTTGTTTTTCATCAAGTTCTTTATTAACAAAGAAATCCCTTGATTATTACACTTCTCTGACTTCTTGATAATCTCCCTTGCAACCAGTCACATAATGCCTGAATACTTTTCACTGAAATTTTATTGAGCCAAAAAAGCTGATGGGCCCTGTAATTAACTTCCAAATAATATGAAAGAAATGGGATGTTGCAAATATTGAGAGTCAGAAATGGATTAGTGTCTGATTTGAGAGGCCCACAGCACTGAGCTCAGCCTTTGAGCTGAGGTTCACCTTCTTTCAGTCCTGTTCTTCATTCTTCCTAACAGCTGCTACATTTTCAGTGCATGCAATTTACATTTTACAGTGCTTTTCCTGACTGCACTCCAGGATACTTAACACATTCAAATGACCACAAGCTACTCAGCCCTGATGGGCAAGATGAAGCACAGTGATGCCTCCTCAAACTCACTTCCTTTCCAATTACAAAAATAAATTAGCTGAACCTAACAGCACAAACCTGAGAAATGGATATTGCAAAGAAGAGACTACCTTCAAGCTGGGCTGAGAGTGATAATAATCTAGCCCATAATTAAGAGTAGAAATATGCTTCAGTATTAAACAGCCATTGCTTCATTTGCAGTTGATAGGAAGAGACCAAACTCATTACAACAGCAATGTAAGGCTTTTCATACAAGTGCCATAAAAAAGACATTGCAAATATAAGTTAATTAGCCATATAACGTGTCTTGATGACAAGAATTTTGTGTCATAATCCTTTTTATAGAGAGATAAGAAAAGACAGAACTTGCTCAAAAGTGGAAAAGTAGCTGCACAATGAGGAACATAAATCAGGATTTCTGCTTTAACGTGAAGCCACAAGGGTTCATTGCCCTAAATACCCTATGTGAAAGCATAGATGTCCTCAACAACTTGGGCAATAATTGTGTTTTAAGTAGCACTTAAAATGTGTTTCAAGTAACAACAGCAGAACCTCTTCACGGACCACGTGTGATTTCTTTGCCTTCAGAGATGGGGTAGAAATCTGACAAGTTTCTGAAAGGAGCCAGAACAGTCACCTTGTGCCACTTACTCCAATCTCCTGAGATCACTCTGTGCATGTGTATGGAGAGCTGGAGAGAAAATGTAAAAAGCCTGAAGGACAAGTAACTCAGGAGCAGTAAACTCCCACTGATGGTACCCAGTAGTAACCTCTAAAAATGTTCTGGATGTGAAACATCTCGCTTCTTCAGGAGTTCACAACAAATGAACTTCACAGTGAGGGATTTATTTGACCAATAGATATAACCACAAGTAGACTTTTTTGACTATTACAGAGTCTCTTTCTTTAGTTTTGATCACTTCTTCTTTGGAGGAATTAGACCCAGGAAACAGTATCAAACATAAAATGAAAGCCCAAGGCACAGGTTCAAATGCAAACTGGAACTAGGCAATGTTTAAGGTTATTTCTTTTGTCTGCTTTCAACATTTTCTGCCTTACCCAGCAGACTGTGTTCCTTTTAAAGCTTAGATTTTGAAAATGAAAATGCAAAGTTTCCCCTTTTCAAAACATGGATGACATTTCAAGAGTCCTTCCTCCATAGCTCGTTCTCCATTTTTAAAAGCAAACAAAGCTGCTATAAAAAAGTTTAAGAAATGAAATTCAAGAGAAAAGAGAGAGCAAAATAGAGAGGCATAAACTTCTCTTCCATTTCTGACCAGTTGTGAACTTCTTGTTCATATTTCCCATACTCTGTCAAAATGAGCAGCTGGTAACATTTGTTATTAAGAACAAATATAGATGGTTATAGATGGATCATAACTTACTTGCTGTGCTCCAGAATATGTTATGGACATGAGAAAATGCTCTGGTTCAGACTGAAAATTTTATTTCCCAAAAAGGATTCCGACTTGGAATAATCTGATTCCCCAGCAAACTTTCCTATCTGTCAGAAATAATTAAACTAGACCATAATCCATTAGTGCCAGGACAGAATCTTCTAATATGTATTGTAAGTAGAAGACATTCTGTTTCTTGCTAGATTTCCCTATTTACCTGCTTTCTAAGCTATCTAATTAATTAAAAGTAGCTTTCTATCTAATCAAGCTTTCAGTAGAAATTGGTCATTTTTACAAATCAGAATGAAATACTAAGTGGAAATGATTTCCTTAACTGCAGTAAGCAATCACTAAACCTTTGGTGTAATCAGCAAACTTTTTTTGAATGACTAATCTACTGAGATTCTTGAAGTCCTGTAAACAATTTTAATGTAAAGGTGTAAACACTTCACTAGAGAGAGGAAAAAAAAAAAAGCATACTAAATGAGCCTGGAGCTCTTAGGTACTATTCAGGCAGATATTATCTATATAATAGGTTATATAATAGGTTAATAACATGACTGCTAATCACTATTTCAGTTAATGCAAGTCACAAAAGGCAATGAATTTGCAGACTATAAAATAAACATTTGCAGAGCCTGATCTCTACCTGGATCTAGAGCGTGTAAATAATCCCTTATCCTCATAATCACTGGAGTTCACCAAAAGGTACCAAGGGAAACGAAATGGGAATGGGAATGAAACTCATCCATTGATGTGACTCTGATTTGAGAATAGGGAGCTCAAGCAGTAACCTGTTCTGCTGAAGCAGAACTGTAAAGTATCATAGTTCTGAGCAGAGCTCTGGAGATGCACCAAGCATAACTAGGCATACCCTCCAAAAAATTAACAGCACAGCAGCCTCCTTAGCGTGAAATTGCCCTCTGTGTTTCCTGGAGTAAACAATGGTTTCCAGAAGCTGCATATTATCCATTCATTTCATTACCACTGACTTCTTCAAGCTTCTGTTTCCTGTGTTTCACATTCATTGCTTCTAACTCTTTGTATTTTCAACTTCTCCGTTTCCTGCTCTTCTCTGCTCTTTCATGTTCTCTTTTGCTCAGAGCTCAAAGAGAGGGTTCAGAAAACTTTCAGTAGGACACCTGCGAGAGGATACTGGTCTGTCAGGAGCTGCCTATTATCTTTCAACCCTGCATGACACAGACAGTGAACACAGAGCACTCAAGCTCAGGAACATCGCGCACAGGATTGAATCATTGTAACCTCAGTTCATTTTGCAGTGACAAGGGTCCTTAAGATAAGGGTTTAAAACTTCCTTAAAGTCAAACAATATAGGTACCTGTTTCAATGAAATTGGGGCTTATTTCTAAGTCTTTTATAATCCTTCTCATTTCTCATGATCTCCTCTTCCTTCATCTTTCAATCTCTTTCAGCAACCTTGCATATCAGAGCAAAATAAAAATGCTCTGACATCCATCTTGGTAAATGAAAAGCATGGTGAAAGCAGAGTATGTGTGTGTACAGCTTACTCCTTGTATTAAGCTATTAGAGCATTCTGGGAAAAAATAATTTTGAAATTATTGATCTGTTATCAGTTTTATGGTCAGGTTTTTAAGGTGTATAATGATATCCCTAGGTATGGGTGCAATAGGAGAAAAAATATTTGAATTTAGCAGCAAAGCTAAACCATCAAAATAAAGATTTTGAAAAAATCTATTCATGCTTTGTTTATTTATTCTGCAATATCTTTATTTATGTGCTTATAGTGTAAAGTTAGTACACAGGATGAAATATCAAAGAAGATGGAAGTCTATCACAGACTTTATCTAACTTCAGTTGGTTAAATATACAAATTCTCTGTTTTGTTTTGTTTTGTTTTGTTTGAATTTAGGGGACACTTATACCAGTATTGCTGATGCAGAGTAACATCTTACTATTCAAAATACCCAGAAAACACTCTCTATATTTAAAGGTTTTTGCAGTCACTCATCATCATAGTGCCCAAAGGCAGGATTCAAATCAATATTCAGGCATTTCAATTTAAGTTTTTACCTGTGCACTTGTATATCTAGTTATCTAAAAAGAAAGTCTCCTGACTATCCCACAACAAAACAAGACTCCCACTGGCTGTCAGTGTTGGTAACTGAGTTCCAGCACAGGCTTCAAACCCCTGATGCAGGTCGATCTGGAGAACACTGAGTGAAAACTAAAGAATTACTCTTGACCAGCACTAAGTGTCCAATTCTATTGCACACACAGGCATCTGGTGTCATTTGAGATGTTTGGAGGTGCCCTTCCTGGCCCAGGATGGTGTCTGGCACAGCCCTCTGTGATCTCTGCCTGTCCCACAACGTTGCCAGCTGGAACCATACATGTCTGTGTGACTGAAGTGACCCCTGGATGTCCACTGTGTGGAGAGCTGAAGCACTGCCTGATGGACTAAAGGGTGTCTGAGCCACTCTTTGCTCACACCAGCGCTGTCACCAGCAGGAAGGTCAGATGAAGCCACACTGACTCTGTGGAAGGGGCTACATGGAACTGACCAGTCCTGACAGTCACCCTCATGGCCAGGAAACAGCCCCAGAATCTGCTGTGTTGTTTAGTACAGGCATGGTCTGACTGGGTAGGCTGTTATTTTCAGTCCTTTTGATTTATAGTGCTACTCTTGCACAGACAAGGTTGAGACAAGTTCATGTTCAGGAAGATTTCTTGGAAGGCTCTGAATCTGGTGTCATTCATCAGTTCTAAGGCTGAAATTTACTTCTAGAAAAAATTAAAAAATCAAGAAGAGAGAAAGAGAGAAAGAAAGAGGGGGAGAAACTTAGGGTTCCCAGATGAGCATCCTTCCCTGGGTTCCTGTTCAGTGCACTGGCTGTCCCTGTAATATTTTGCCACAGTAACAGTATATTTTTCACCAGGACCCATTTGAGACCCCATTGTTTGCTCCTGCTTATTGTGATGCTGAAGCTCATTTTGGTTGACAACAGAGGCTAAATTCTGAATGGCTGCTAAACTTAATGCCTGTTAAGCATTAGGGTTTTATTAGGATCTCTAAAGTAGCTCGAAAACTCCAACCAAAACAGAGGAAAAGGAGGGAAAGAAGGGATGATTCTCCTGCTGTGGTAAGCACTTCCCATATCTGCAGATGCAGGAAAAAAGACATAAGAATAACAACATATGGGAAATAGCAGGAGCACAACAGCAGGAAAACAACAAAGGGAAAATTATTCCACAGAGGATGTGGGACAACAGTCCCATGGCAGCTTGGGTGAAAGGGTGCAGAGCTGTCGGGGGAAAGCCCTTAGCTGTAAAATGGCCAAGGTGTCCTCAGGCAGCATCTCCCTCAGTCTGGTGACTGATGAGGCACTTCTAACCATTTACTGCATCATAACTGCATTCAGAATGGTGTATTCTTTCCTCTTTGGCTCAGAAACACTCTACAAAGTCAATTTAAGAACATTTATGGCTTGGGTAGGGAAATCACCTTGTTGCAATATCCTATTGCTTAAATGACTTAGAAAGGGAGATCTATATGTGTGTGCCATGGCTTACATAAATCAAAGTCCATTAGGGATTTGGGGAAGATTTTGCTCTCACAGACACAATTCTAAACTTGAAGGATGTAAATCAGCACCAACTGAATTACTCTTGATTTGTCTTACTGTAAATGCACCAGTGTAGTCCGTGAGTCAGCTTTTTAATTAAAAATCCCAGGGAGACTGAAGCTGGACAGGCATTTTTACATTAATTATGTTTTGTCAAGGAGACTTAAAACTGAGAAATACTCCACAATTTGGAATAAAATAAAAATAACATTAAAATTATATCATTCATTAATCTATAATATTCACTGCTGTAAGTGCTCCTGAGTCTCCACAGCACTGAATTTACAGTATAAATAAAAGACTGTTCCAGAGGCTACAAAATTGACAGATCATAAAATAATATTAATAACATAAAAATAATGAATAACATTGGAAATAGGGTAAATTAGGCAAGATTTTATTAATTTCCCTTTTGGAAATAGTATGAGACAGAAGTCAGCGGGAACCTTTGCACTGACTTGACTATTCTGTCTGGTTCCACACAGTATCACAAACACAGACTCTATACCAGTATTGAAATCAGCACTGCTGAGCTTGTGTGTCTGCAGAAGAATAACAACCAGGTGACTCTTAGCATAGGAGAGACTTTAAATGAAGAAATACAGTACAGTATTCCATGCCCAAATGCCACTTTCATGGAAACAGTGGGAACTTTATGGTTGTTCCTGTTTTTGAATTTCCTCTCCTCTCCTCTCCTCTGCAGCCCTGCAGTCTCTTCTGGGTCTCTCTCATGTGGCTTTTTTTTTGTCTTTTTGCAGAAGACTGACCTAAAGTAGAGGATACAATATCTTGTGAATGATGTGTCAGTCTAACACACCATAGATATGGCTAGGAATTGTCTAGAGTCCAACCTTGGACTTGTTGGGATAAAGTTAAACAGAATTTCAGGAAGAAGATCATGTCTCTAGTTGTGTTCAGTCCACAAAAAATAAATGGCAAAACCAGTTATCTAAAATAGATGTAGGCATAAAGCCAACACACACAAATAGGAATAAGAAACTGTATTTAAAACCCTTTAACCTGCAGTTAATCAAGCTTAACATTGGAAAGTCATTCAAGGGAAAATTTGGATGGTCTTGTCCTCTGCAGAAAATCAAACAGTATATGGTGATCCCTACTTCATCAAAAAGGAAAATGTTAAATTATATTGGCAAAAATGCCTGCCTTTCACCTGGCTCACTACTCCTGCAACCTACTTTTCTGCTGTTAAAGACTGTGGATTGGACTTCTTTAGGAAAAAGTAATAGAAAAAAAGCTTTTGCTAGACATAGAAACTCAGATCTAGAATGTCAGCAACATTGTGTTATGAAAGGCCCCGTGACAACAAAATAATAAAAATATTAAATGGTCAGGGGGCAGGTTAATATGGTGAAGAAAAAAAATGTCCCAATGGCATGCGAAGGTGGACGTGTATATGAGTTTTAGAAAGCCCACATTTAGAAAAGACAGTATTGTTAGAAAGTCAAATCACAGTTAAAAGCAGATGGATGATAGACAAACAGAAATGACTTTCAATTTGTTGAATACAGTCCTTCTGTCCCTTTCAGAAATAACAAATGTACAAGTTTGATGGTCCTGATGGCATTCTTAGGCAGAGGGAAGACTGCTGCTGTGCAATGACCACAACTTTGGCCATTGGAGTTCTCAGAAGAGCAAAACCAGACCAAAACTCTTGGGCAGGAAGGTATAGTTGGGTCTGGGTAAATAATACCTGTGTTCCACCAGATGCAATTAATATTAACTATTCTAATATTTTGATATATTACCCAGACCAAAACATAAGGTATTTTCCTAAATTCCCAGTCTGGGATGGGAGAAAAGATTATGGGTCTTCTTACAGTTTTTTTGTTGAAACCACTATTTTTATTTCATTAGGATTTTTGAAAAACCAAATAAAGATTTGAATTAAAATCCAAAATCCTGAAGAATGCAGTTGTTGGGAAAACAGTCTGTATCAGTCATTCAAATGTTTAATTTTGTGGATTTTTTCTTCTCTGTGTCTGGGAGAACTTGTCTTATTAGTGAACATTTCAAAAGGCAATTGTGGACTGTAAGTCATAATGTTCTCAAGTTAGAAATGCTGACAATGTACAAAACTTTAATAGTTTGTGGTCTGAAATGTGCCTGGCTTCAAGGAGAGAGTCGCTGTCTAAATTCTGTAATGTTTTTCCCATTTTCTCACCACCTCCTGATGCAGAGCATGATGTTTATTGATGTGATCCAGTGAGACAGATTTGTGCCTTCTCTTAATGTCAGGCTCTTTATTTAGCCACCTACTCCAGGTTCTTCTTCTGCCAAAAGCCACTCTGCCTCTATTTAAGTTGCTTTTAAGGAATGTTACATGAATCAGTACAAATTTTGACCTGACAAAGTTTTCCATTTTCAGAGCCCACTATGTTTTCCTCAGTCCTATTGAAAAAACAAAAAAAAAGTTGTGGACAGGGAGAATCAGTTGTTCTTTCCTATGCTCATTGTCAGAGGATTCAAAAAAATAAACCAAAAGCACAGTATCATTGCCCTGAGCTACTAAAGCTTTAATAAATGAGAGAGCTGCTGATACATGGTAAATACTGACTGGATAAATTTAAAAAGCTGGAAAGCCAAAGCAACAAAATGTCTGTGGGTAAGTTAGTGAAAATAAAGCTACCTAAAATCCCCACATCTCTCTGCATTAAATGTTTATCGTCATGTGAGGGATGAATCACTGAAATATGTTAGAGCACTTGTTATTTGGAGGGCATCTTTGTTGACAAACAAATTGTGTACAATCTGAGCTTTTCTGTTTAAAGTCAGCATGCTCTCTTCATTCTCAGAGGGAAAATGAAGTAGGACAGAGAATTCCTGATGTGTCTGGAATAGAAGCAAAAGCGTGGATAAGCTAAAAGGATTACTTGAGATGTACAAAACTGTACATGATATACTTTATCACAACATATCTTGAGGTCATTAGCTTTAGGAATAATGTTACTACTAACTTATGCAAATACACTTCTTTCTATTGACTTATTTTCTCTTTGTAGGTTTAATCATCTGGTGCTTTGGGGCTTAAACTGGCAAGTGATCTATGATCCTACCATCTCTGTATCCGTATTCTGTGAGGAGACAAATACTAGAAGGGAACTCTGCTTTATTGTAGGACAGTTTATTCCAGATTTAATTCAAGAGACTCTGAGAAAAGAAAAGGAGTCTTGGTTGCATTTAAAGAGATACTCTGCTCTTAATTTGCATGGGTGAGGTCTAAAAGAACAGAGAGCTGTAGAGGGGAAGTTCAACTTGCTAAATAGTGCCCAATGCACCGAAATCTCAGCTTGGAGTCCATAGGCAAAAAGTAATAAAAACTAAAATAAATTAAGGTCTTTGTATTTATCCCAGGACATGTAATTTTCCTTCCATTTCCCATGGTAAAGACAACTT
This sequence comes from Orthonyx spaldingii, assembly GCA_013397795.1. Lineage (NCBI taxonomy): Eukaryota > Metazoa > Chordata > Aves > Passeriformes > Orthonychidae > Orthonyx > Orthonyx spaldingii. The sequence continues at coordinate 2,445,227 of VZTJ01002120.1, read as the reverse complement.
TTGGCTCCCTCTGCAGTATTCCCTCAGGTTTGCAAAGGGGCAACTCTACAACCACACTGGGAATCCAGTCAAAACAGAAAAGAGAAAAGCAGCTCGTCAGTGAGTAGTGTGGGATCTTTGGTTAAATAGAGAAGTGCTGATCTGTAAAGCATATTTCAGATTATGGTTTGGGTGGTGGCTCCGGAATTCTCAGCACTGAAAAAGCAGGAGGACTCTTGTCTTTGAATGCATGTAAGCAGCATGAATATATCTCAGATTGCTGGGACTCATTGACTCTTAGTGACAGATAGCACTATCCAGCCAGAGGTAATATGTTATGCTTATTAATTAAAGGGATTTTGTTAATATAAAAACCATATTTCATCCTGAAAATTTTTAGAAATAATGTTATAAAAGTAGTACCTTTTTCTTACAGACTCTGGAAGAGATTAGGAATTCTTGCTCTCTCTCTCTCTCATATACTTGGCAAGGACTCTTTGTACCAAAGCTGATTAGATATTTTCTGCTGCAATTATGTTTTTACAGATTTTTTTTCAGTTGTTAAAAAAGCAAAGTTTGATTTAAATTTTGTAACAAATCTCTGAAAGAACAGTGGGTGTTCTTAGAAAATTTGCATGTTATGTTAATTTCCTCTGGAAAAAAATTGTGAAAAAGATTCAACTTGCTCTTTATGGCATAGAGACAATTCTGTGGGCACCTTTTATATAGTCAGTCATTCTGTCACTATCATCCTCCAGTGACTTTGTCTTTCACACAGTAATAGAGAAAAAAGAAATACGGTTTAAAGATAGGAAAATGCGAATGCAAAACTGTTACACTGGCAGGATGTCTCAAGGTAAGTGCATTGGCAGAAACTGCATTTAACTTCCTTTAAATTGACTAGATTTCAAGTTGAAAGTTTCCCATTAGTGCTTGAAATTAATGTGTCATTCAGTTTTCAAATGACAAAATACCATGTAACTAAGAAAAAAAAAAGATGCAAGAAGGAAACTGTATAAAAAGAAAGAAGAATAAAAGTCACCACTCCACGACGACTCTGAGACAGTGAATCAGGCTGCCAGCTGTCAGGCTGGGTAACCTCTGGTCCCTGAGATTCAAGAAGAGAGATGGGCCTTCAGTTTGACATTTATGCCAAGTGAGAATGAAGCCAAGTCTGAAGCAACCCACACTGTTGTGCATTCATGTTGGAAACACATCTTTTGTTAGGTTGTTCCTGGAGGTCACTGCATCTGAATTAATGTTCAGGGAAATGAGTCCTTCACTGAAGAGCAGACCTTGTGTGAAAACAGGCGCTATAATCAATATTGTGTTCCGGTAAGAACTATCCAGTGACAACTCTCATGCTTTGGGTGTGCAAAAGTGAAGCTTACATGGCTCTCTCCTCTCTCTTGTTTACTGAGAGTCTAACTCAGAGAAACGATCTACAGCTATGGTTTAAGGCAGTAAGGTTTCATTACTTTTCTACACCAGTTGAAAATTACATTCTTGCCTTCAATTTATTATTTTTATTCTAGTAACAAACATATCAAAAATATGCAAAATAATCTTCAAGACAGTATTTAAAAACTAAAAAAGGGAAGGAAAGAACACATACACACAAAACCCCCTTCTCATATAATATTAATATTAAACAAATGGCTTAAGCTATTCATGGCAATAAATATCAATAAAGAAATGACAATACAGACTAGCATATATGAGAATAGTCTTTTTCTGATATAAGACAGAAATATATTATGAATTCTCATCTAGTGTTTATTTTCTTGAGCAAAAGTAGATACCTAATATGAGGGTTGTAAGTGAAAACTCATATTTTCTGCTCACTGATTTGATATAAACCAGAAACATCTTCCCCTAAATCAGTGAAATTTCACCTTTAAAACCAGGGGGAGAAATAACAAAAAACCCCACAAAGACATGCCATGCAGAAGACTAAATCCTGTCCTCTCTAATAGTACACAGAATGTGACCCACAGGAGTTCGTGAAACTGGTAGTAGCAGCATCATATTTGAAAAGAAAATAATAGTCTTGAGTTCCTACCTGTCCAATTTCCTTTGTTTGTAAATATTTTAATCCAACTGGAATGATTTCTGTGTAAAATCCTTCTTCTAAATTGTTTGCATTTTGATACAGTATCTAAACAGTGCTGGCAGTCCAATAAAATTCTCACTGATGAGGTCTTACTTGATGAAGAATTGCAAAATACCAACTCATAAAGAACTCTCCCCCATTTTTGCCCAAAGCCCATTCATGCTCACAAGGAGAAAATTAAATAGCAAAAAATATAGCAACACATAACATTACTTAAGTTGTTCTCGTCATATTCTCACCTGTTAAATTGCAAAACATTCCCCAAAGAAAGCTTTCTACCCTTGTCTCCAAACAAGGGAGGAAAACTGAGATCAGGAAGCAACTTGAAATGTCAGGTGTCACTCAAAGTAGCAGCAAGCCAGAAATGAGCCCCTGGAGAAAACATTACTGCCATGACTTTCATTTATGACCAAAATTCATATTCATACACCCCAAATCCGAACCAGTGTCTCATCCAGAACAATAAAAAGCTATTTGCAGTGAAGCAATGAGAAATTATGAACCTCACTTTGCAGGTTCTAGTACAGTGCCACGGAAAAGCACATTGGAATTGATGATAGAAGAAAAGACTAATTATGAGCAGAGATGTGTTTTGGTAGAAAACTAGTAGGAGTCTGGGAAAAAAATATTGAATTCCACAGTCTTCAATTATGTTTTCACTCATTGCTGATCTCACATGGCATGAACTATACCCGCAATGGATGTGGGATGCAGACACAGCCCTGGATACTGCTGGTGGTACAGGTAGGAGGCACTGGGCAGATGCTGCTTCTGCCAGCCTGGAGTGGGCAATAACACCTTGGCACCGGGATATTGGTTCCATCCATCTGGGTGTTTGCCTAAAGTCAGGAAAAGCACCCAGCTTGGTAAGGATCATCCAAGTCTTCCTGATGTCAGAAGAAGGTTTGATTTGTATGGCATTGGCAAAAAGACAGATATGATTTATTGTCATAATTTAGGCTGCAGTGATCAAGTGTAGCCCTGCAGATATCCCCAGACATCATCAGTCACAGGATTTGAGTTGTGTTAACCATGTTCTTATTCCTTGGTCCTCTTTCTCACTGTCCTTGCACCTCCCTATCTCCTCCCAGATAAGTGAATTACTTTTCTACTCACTGGGTTTCTTACAATTGTATTTAATTCAGCTATTTCTGATACTTTTACCTAAATCACAGCCTAGTATGATACTACTGATATGTTAACCGAGATGTTTCCAAGCATTCCCCTTGAAATGTTTTCTCAGTAAAGCTTTCCAAAAGTCCCCTACAATTATATGTGAGGTCTGTCTACTTCTTATGTAACTCTCCTTTAACTGCATGGGAACTCCATTTATTCTTCATGGATTCATCTCTAACTTTTGTTGGCTTCTTTTGTTATTATCTGTCACATTCAGCGATTGCTCATGTCGTGTCCAATAGTTTTCCATGTCCTGTTCAGTTAACTTAACCTCAGGTCTGTTATTCAGCAGCCAACTAATTTGCATCTAGTCCTAACAGGTCCAAAGAAGACATGCAGAATGCAGTACTAAGGGTTGGGCAGTCCACACAGCAGATATAAATATGTTGTTCTTTTTTAGCCAAGATGTTTTGAACTTCCATGTAGTCATTATTAGAAAGTTCTTGCCAGTCTTTAGAAGAAGGTGATCACGTATAGGTTAACTGATAAAAGAGAATCTAAATAATTCCTCTGTTTTAGAATTTCAAGCATGGAGGTTTCTGTGACATAGTGCAAGAGCTAGTCACTGGAGCTTGGTATCATGTAATATCAATTAATCTATTTATTGCACTTTATTTGCCTATTGTGCTTGCTCTAAAAAACTTGGAATACAGCATGTTTTCAAATACAAAATAACAAACTTTGAAAAAAACTTGACCTGTGGTTGACCAGTGCATAGTACAGTATACGGTATCATTTCCAGTGTTTCTTTACTAAATCACAGAAGTCCTGGCTTTGTAAGTGGTTTTCCAATCACAGTGACCCAAACTAATGAAATCTCACTTGTGTTATTTCCAATTGACTGCAGCAGTAGTTATACAATTGATCTGACAGCCAACATAGAAAAAAATTCTACCATCTTCTCCTTCTGGACACACAGCTTAACATACTTGTTAATCTAATTTTAATCTTCTGATTTTGAACATTTGTTGAGCTTCTGGTATTATTCAGGACAGAGGCTTAAGTCTTCGTAATGACCCTCATATCTATCAACAGTCTGAAGGGTAGAGAAAAAACTAAAGTGCCTTTTAAGGTACTATCTTTGCTAGGTGCAATATTTGTTTCGGATGAGATGTGTCATATATCTCGTGTGCAGCACAGCCTGTCTGATATGTCTTGTCACATTACTTCTTCTATCATGTGTCACATTATGTAAGGTCATGCTACTTTTGCTAACAATAAGACACAAAGGACTCAAGCAGCAGTGAACTGCCTACCAGAGACTTCTTTTTTGTAAGGAAGAGCAAATCAAGAGCTGCAGCACCAGGCTACCAAGTCACCTGAAGAAAAGGAAGTAAATTACCAACTGCTCTAAGGACAGCAGTCATTAGATTTTTTGAAAGGTGATTTAGAGCCTACTTCTGCATTCCTTACATAGCCTAACCTCCCATCAGAAGACAATGAAATTCTACACAAACTAAAGGAGGTTGTAATGCCTTTTCTAATGAGTTTACAGATTTCAGCTTTTTCCTGCCTATTTTCTGGGTATCAGGCACCATATATCAGACTACTGCACTTCAGTGGATTATGCATTTCTTTTACCTCTTATCTAACTGCCGTTGCTCAGGACTAAATGTACTGAAATCAATTGCACTGTAGTGGTGAGAGGAGGATGAGGCATGTGTCCTTTCTTCCTACTTGAATTCTGACTACTCAACTAATTTTCCAGAAGTACAAATAATAACAAATAGCAACAGTACCAAAATTGTTAAGCAGTATGCAAGGCAGAAAGAAAAATCCCTGCATCAAGATCTGGAAAGAGAACAGTTATCCTTGGCCACTGTCATGGAGGTGTAGGAATGATCTGTTCATATATTTGGGATCCACCCAACCATCATGCAGCACTAACAAGCACTGACTGACTGCTTATTTGAGTTATATTAATTTCCAGCAAGACGTGTGATATCTTCCCTGTGTAATTATCTGGAATTTGAACACTACCTATCCTTAGTAGGAAATTTCCAGAATCTCCTTTTTGATCTGTGAGTGAAAATGTTAGAACTGATAGTTCCTGGAGTTTTGCTGATCTTGCGTAGAAAGAAAAATGGACATGGAGTTATCTCAGTTGTTCAGCCTGAGAATGTTTCCAGGTTATGGTTGGCTACCCAGTAGTCCTTTTATAAATATTTGCGTTTGGGAACAAATAACTCCAAGCACCAATGCTCAAGAAGCCATCAGCCCTGAAAATAATTCTGCAGAGAGGAAGATCCAAGTCCTGGTGCAGAACAAGCTGACTATTAGCAAGCAATGCATCCTCACTGCAAAAAGAGGCCAACAGCTTCCTGGGCTGCATTAGGAGTGTTGGCAGCAGGTTGAGGGAGGTGATCCTTCACCTCTGCTCATCACCAAGGAGGTCACATTTGGAGTTCTGTGACCAGTTCTGAGTTACTCAGTGCAAGGAAGACTTTGGATTATGAGACCAAGACAGCATGGAGTCACAAAAATGATCAAGAGTTTGGGACATCTTTCGTATAAAGAGAGTCTGAGAGAACTGGGATGGTTCAGCCTAGATAAAATAAAGTTCAGGCAGGATCTTATCAATGTGTCTAAATACCTGATGGGGCAGATACGAAGTAACCAGAGTCAGATTGTTCTCAGTAGTACTGATGTGACACAAGATGATGGGCACAAATTAAAGAGCAAAAAATCCCACTTGAATGCAAGGAACCACTCCTTTTTGTTACTGTGAGGGTGATCAAGCACTAGAACAGGTTACCCAGACAGGTTGTGGAGTCTCTGTCCTTTGAGCCATCCTTGGAACTGAGAAAACCTGACTGGACACAGTGCTGGGCACTGCTCTTTTTGGTCCTGCGTGAGTAGGATGGGGTGTGGAGTAGAAGATCTCAAGTGTTCCTTTCTAACCTCAACCTTTCTGTCATGCTGTGGTGGTCAGCCATTTAACTTATGTTACAGTTTCCAGGTAACTGCCTCAAATCAAACAAGCAGTTTCCTACTGAGGTTTTTTCCTCAATGATTTTTAATGGGAAGGGAAAAAAAGATAGAGGAAGCAACACAACAGCAATAACCTATAACCTAATATATAATGCTATGTAAAAGAATTAAGTCCAGCAGAGCTTCCAGACTTCATATTGTCATCTGTCAGTGGTTTAATACACAGAAAAGTTGCAGCTAAAGTTTTTCTGATGTGGCAGCCATATGAGAAGCGAGTATTTGCCCTTGATAGATCATATCACCTTTACCTGCACCAGCACATTCAGGACTGTGAGTGGTTTCTGGGACTGCAGAAAGTAGCTGTTGAAGCATGGGATCATTTAGATAGAAAAATATGTTTAAGGTCATCAAGTCCAACCATGTTCACCACTAAATCATATCCCCAAGAGACACTCTCCAGGAATGATGATTCTCTACCAGGAGTGATGATTCCACCACTTCCTTGTGCAGCCTGTTTCAATGCTTGACAAACATTTCAGTGAAGAATTATTTCCAAATATCCAACCTAAAGTTCCCTTAGTACAACTTGACACTGTTTTCTCCTGTCCTGTCATTAGTTACTTGGGAGAACACTGACCCCCACCTTGCTACAACTTCCTGTCAGGGAGTTGTACAGAGTGATAAGGTCTTCCCCAAGACTCTTTTTCTCCAGACTGAATACCACCAGTTCCCTCTGCTGCTCCTCATCAAACTTGTGGTCCAGACACTTCACCAGCTCCATTGCTCTTTTCTGGGTATGTGCCAGCCCCAAAATGTCCTTTCTGTCATGAGGGACCCAGATCTGGTCAGATGATTAGAGGTGTGGCCTCACCAATGCCCAGGACAGGAGGAGAGTCACTGCCCTGATCCTGCTGGCCACACAATTTCTGATACTCCAACAGAGGACTGAGAGACTGACAAATGAGATTTGATATTTTATGGTTTACACTGGTCTATCAAGGATGAAAAAAGTAATGTTAAAATACAGTTTTATAGATCACACAGATCATTAAAAAACTGTGAGTCATCAAAGGATATTTCCTTGTTATCCTAAAGAGAAAGGGAATGTAGACAGTGTAACTAAATCTGCTGAACTGACTTTCTCCAGAAAAGACTGACAGGATTTGTGGGGTAGGAATATATTATTCAGACAAGGTTATTGTCTATGATTCCATAAGGGTTTTTTAAGGAAAGCATATTGATAGATGTCTACATTTGAATTAATTTAAAATGTACCTTTTACTGCACAAGTGGAGGGGAAGGAGCCAACAGGCTCATTCCCCCAGGTATGTGCTGGTTGGCAGGTGTTGACCCTCCCCTTTTTGCTGTTCCTTGTGTTGGAATGTACCTCTCTCTCTGAGCTAGAAAAAGGAAAAATAAGACCTATAGACTGTGTTAGTACAGAAAAGTGAAGAACAGGAGGTGACACCCTTGTTCTGAGAGAAAAGGAGAGAGTAAGAACAATGCTGTATCTTGTTTGGCAGGACATTCACCTGCAAATATGAAAAAAACAAACCCTTATTTCTTCTCCAGAATGTTTACAGATTTTAGATAAGTGCTATTTTATTTACAAAATTCAGAAAAAAATCTGGAAAATAGAGCCCAACACTCATTTCTTCTCTCTCAAATGATTAGCACTGAGCCCACACATTTAGTTTTCTATATATTATTCCTCTGCTCATGTTCTCTGTATGTTGATTTCATTTATTGTCCTATTTAGAATAAAAGCCTTTTTGAAGGTAGGCTGTCTTCCAGCAGTACATAACTCTGTCAGAATGGGCTCGTGAGGCAGTGTGAAGCACAATAAAACATAATAAATAACAACAATGGCCCACAGAATTGCCATTTTATAGAGCTGCAAGATGCTGAACACATTGTCCTGAATACAGGAAGTTTCTTTTCACAGCTGCAAACCTTCAGGTCTGTTGCTGCCTTATTCTAGTTTGAGATTTAAAGACTACTTAAAGCAATAGAAAGTATTTATGAATGTTTAACTTGTAAATGCCACATTTTCTTAAGCAGATAATCCAAATGCATCACTTCAAAAATCAGTCTTCTAAAGTAAAAAAAAAAAAGTTCTGTGGCACTGAAAACATAGTAGAGGAACATGCTGACTATAACTGCCTTCATGCTAAAAAAAAAAAATAGAAAAAGAATCTAAATTCAGTATTGAAAATAATGTTTTATCATCATACACTAACTGGATTTTAATTAAATGTTGCTTTAATGATATTATTCTGGGAAAAATTAAAAAGTATCTCAATACTTGCCACTGGTTATTTTCTTAATAAAACTGTTGTGGAAAACTTTAATCATTTTAAAATGCCACATATTACAAAACAAATATTTCCCATTTAAACCATCCCAACCTTATATATAACATAACTAAAATAAGGAGCTGCCTGAGATTTTTCAGGTTAGATTTGTATCTTAACAAATGTTTGAGGAAATAAGAATAAAGTTCCCCTTTTTTTCAGCAAAGGGATTCTTTGTATAAGCACACACACATCATTGTATCTGTATATATGTGTACATATATATATATATATAAAAAATATCTATAAATGCCTTCTCCACAGAAGAAGTCATCGGGGATGACTATTGATGTCATCAAGACACCTCAAGGCACATCATGTCTTCCTTGCCCATGCTGATCCATTGGATTTAAGGACCTTATCCTATGGCTCCACTGGAAGGATTGTGCTCTTATTTTCTTGCACTGAATACTCAAATTTGTTCTGGTTTTTGTATTGGCACTATGTTAATTTCTTTTTTTGTTTTTTTTCATTGATGTTGCTAGTTTGATTTTGCTGTCAAGGAAATGCACCCTAAAAATCATGAGCATTTCATGGATTCATCTAAAACAAAAAATTCTTTTCCATGTTTTATTGCAGTAAATGCAGCCCTTGTTTATCTTCGCTTGAGAAGTAAATTCTTTTACATTTGTAAATATATTTAGGATTTTATGTAAGATTATTAAAAGAAAAAGAGAATATTTGTGAATACTTAACATATAAATCCCCACATTTGCTTACACAAATAATCCAAATGTATCACTTCAACTATCAGACTTTCAAAGTGAAAAAAACCAGTTTTTTTCTAAAGAATCTCCCCAAGCTCTTGCTTAGGTCAGTAACAATATTGCACTTACTGAAGTCAGAGAAATTTTAAACAGGATATTTTATTTATTTTATTTTATATTTTATTTTATTTTTGTTTCCTTTATGCATTCACCAGGCATCCTTGCACAGCATCTCATTGGTAATGACTCCTCTTCTGGTCGCCTGATCCTGCTCAAATTGGATTTTGTTCATCCAAGTCCTACTGTTTCCACAGTCATGCACACCTTTAAGGGGGAGATAAAGGTGTGTATTCATACATGCTGTGGGGTGTGGGAAATTCCAGCCACAGACTCTCATTAAACTATCAGAGAGTCCGTATTTTGCAGTCCTTGTATGCTGCCTCCACAGCAGATGCAAATTCTCATTGAAGGCATTTGAGAACATTCAGTCAGGAGGATTTTCTGAGAGAACATGCCCTTCCTGAAAAATTGGTTTTTTAAAAAATTTATTTTGTGAACAAATATTCCATTTTTTCCACTGGGAAAAATCAAACTGACAGGTCTCCAGGTTCCTCACCTGGAAGGTTTATGCCAACTTCACACTTGGCAGGCAGAAAGTGAATTTGACAGGCGTTGTCCAGGCAGACTGTCAGAGCTCTCTGCCTCCTCCAGGCTGAGCCACTCTCCCTTACGTGCTGGTTGGAAGAGTGAGAACACAGAAAGCCTGAGTGCTGCTGCTTCCTCCTGAAAGGCTGTTGTCAATCCACCATCACTGCAAGCAGGGAGCAATACTGAGGAGAATCAGGGTAGAAGGAGACAAGTTGTCATTTTGTTCCAGTTCAGGTGGGACAGAGTACTTTGTTTGGTTGCTTTTCTGGAAATGCTTTTTATGAATATTTATTTCCTTCTTTTTTTTTAAATATATTTTTGTTCATTTTCCTTTCTTCTCCCTTAATTCAGGGCAAATGCTTTTACACTATGTTGTATATAATTACACCTATTTTTGCATTACATATAATTACACATATTGCCCCATCCCTTCAAGACCATCAGATAAGACGGGGTTTGGAGCAGCTGGGTCTATTGGAAGGTCTCCCTGCTCATGGAAGCACGGTTAGAATTGGATGACCCATAAGATCCCTTCCAACCCAAACTATTCTATGATTCTGTGACCTTACATCAGACATTATATACAACATTAATATGCAAGATGTAACACACAGTCTTTGTATGTATTTCTCTATGTATCTTTCTACATACATTTATGTAAAAACTCTGCGATTTTTTACAAATGTTATATTGATTATCTCTTGCAGTCCTTGTTACGGTCTTCATGTTCCAGATCAGAAAGTTGTTCTTTAAATTTGTTATAAAATGAGGCATAAGTGAAAGGCAACAAAGTGTACTTTACATTATTAGAAAACAGAGGAGACCTCTGTATTTAGGAACACCAGCAGTACTAAATACGTCAACTCTGGATAAAATGGATTGCACCTGAATACACCAGTGGTAAGGTGATGTCTAATTCATACACTGATCCACATAGTTGAAAATAAACACAACAATTATGAGCACGTAAACCTACATATATAGAGTGAAAGACTTCCTGTTCTTCCACCTCTGCGACAGCTTCTTCAATTCTCTCAGCAAAAGCTGACCAATTTTCCTCTTCCATCCTGAGATGATCAATATTTTCTAAGTGAACCACCTTTTGAAGTACTTCAGGACACATTTAGCTTCCTCTTTGATCTTTCCATGTCTCTTTTTAGATATAATGGATTTTACTCTACGGAGGCTTTATCCCACCAGCTCCACTTTTATTATCCTTTAGCTGACTTTCCAGAAGATAAAAGCAAGTTGAAAGGACAGCTTTTCTTAGCAACAAAAGTTTATCATGCATCTACATTTTGGGGAGCATCAGACACCATTGAACCCCAGAGAAATCCTCATAAACAATGCTTTTTGCAACATTTCGTCTTGTTGTTCTTGAGGGACACATAAAGCCATGAAAATGAGAAGTGAAACATCTACCAACATAATTTTTAAGGTCATGACTTTTGTTCTGAGAAAAGGGGTGTTTTCAGTTGCACAAATCCAAGAAAAAAACAAATGGGGAACCGTGATTCCAACAAGCATCTTCCCTGCTTCTCCTTTTGTGAGGTTCTTCTACCCTCCTATTTCTCCATGTTCTGGTCTGTGTTCCTCTCTTACCACAAGTCATCCCCTACCTCCAGCTTTGGACTGGACCACTCACAGGCCCCTTGATAGGATGCTTATATTTACCAGTCTTTGTATTTTCCTTAGGTTATTGTTATGATACTGGTACTGTGCAGTTCAGTTTGTCTAAATAGACAGCTAAGGAAATGTTTTGGTTTGTTTTTCCTTCCTTTTGGAACATGGAATAAATAAAAATCTTCAGAGGAATATACCTACAAGAAAATATTGAACAGCAGAAACCTTGCAAGGCAGAAAAGTTGCTTCAAATTTGGGAAGAAGAAATTTTTTTCCACAACAACTTTTGTGGAGGCACTTTTTCCAGACAAGCAACCTGGAGAGAGTAGAATGTTAGGCTTGCTTTCCAGCATAAATATGAATATCTTAGCTATTAGGAAGAGTCTCAAGACTAGAAAAGAAAATTACTTTCCCAGACAGCATGAATTTTAATCCACAGTAAACATGGAAGTCAACAGAAACATTGTAATAGAAGTAATTTTCTGAACAGTATCCTTACTCTTCTACCTAACTCACAATCTGATAATTTTTGTGTGCGTGTAAATGAGGCTAAGCCTTGGACTAGATTGGGTGTCAATGTTAGAGAGAGAAACAAAGATCAGGAAGTAAAAGAAACCAGCTCAGACCCAAGATGCCCATTTAACATCCTGTTGTTCGATGTGTTGATGGAATTCAGAAAGACAGAAGGGTTAGAGAAAGGGATCCTGAAAGGACTGATTAAATAATAGTTAAATAACCCAGTGCTAATAGGACACAAGGAAATGTAAATTCGACCTCCTTTCTCATGCCCAGTCCTGGATTTGCAAGGGAAACTCTCCTGGAAGGATCCCAGCTGTCAAGCTTGATCGAGGGTCCTTGGAAATATCATCAGATAAAAGCTGCTGAGACCATACCCTGATGTTAGACAGACCCTAAATGTCCTGGTCTCACCAGGCAGGGTCACCCTAATGGTCTGAAGCTGCAGCAGGCTCACTGAGCAGCACGTTATCATTTAGAAAAATTGCATGAAGACCTGATCTTGAAGTGAGTTGCCTGAATGTCAGCAGCACGTGGGTTTTCTGTGTGCGTGTGTGTTTGTGCCACCCTCCACAAGTTGGTAGGGGCTTGTCTGCAGCATTTTTTTTTTTAAATGTGGAATTAGCTGTTGAACTTCAGCTATAGCTGAGTTATACCTGGTGTCTCAAACTGAATTTAAGGCTAACATCACTATATAAATATATAGATGATTTAGAGCTACTGTCCTTCTGTGAATGCCGCTCTGTGCAGAGAAGTAAAGCATGTACTGCAATTGTGTCACTGGTGTGAAAGGGAATCACCTGCAAAAAACAGGAGAAAGAAATAGCTGATATGCAGGAAGCCAGATCAGAGGAGTGGATTCAATTCAAAATGAAGACACCAAACCCAGATGTCTAAAGGAATGTGCATGAAGGTGAGCTATGTGTCTAAATTGCCACATAATCAATAGAGACATAGTGAACCGAGTCCTTTTAGGGAGAGATTCCTCTGACAGGTCACTGGGAGTGCAATTTAGTTTGCTACAAACAGGCAGAAATACCATTTGAGAAAGACCAGTACATGCAAAACTTCTGCCCAAGGCTGGTAGATACAACACACAGGACCTACATTACATCCATGACCTTAGGAGTGATGACTTACGGCCAAGCAGGAAAACAAACACACCTCAGCCACGATTAAATACATCTTTTAATGTATTTAAATCATACACTGTATGTCTAGAAAGTTGAATCATTATCCAGTGTGCTCAGACCATATGGTTTAAGACTGCTATTCAATATCTTAAGTATGGGGGGTGAATTTATTTTAGGCACCATGGAGTATCTTTTTTAGCTTCCACTACTTCCCAGAAGCCATTGACTTCTCTCAGCGGAGGGCTGGTGTTATATGACACTGGGTGCCCACTGGCTCTCTGACTGGGTTAATTCATGAGGCTCCAATGAGTGGCTGTCCATCCAGAGAGTGAGTCACACATGTGTCTATACTTCTGTCCAGGTGGCTTAAGTTTTAAACTGTACCTGTAAAAAGAAACATGAGTTTAATTTCTTAGTACTAAAATTCTCCAGTTGTGAAATTTAAGATGAAAACGCCTGACTTTGAGGTTGAGAGATCACTATCAGTGACAGTTTTCAATACCCCATTGAGTGAATAAATTGTAAATCTTCTCAGAAATATCATAATGCAATCAGCCTCTGTCTTTATCATGAATAAATCATCCTGGTAACAGTCTGTACCACCACCATCAAATGCTCTTTTATTATGTGTCAGAAAAGGCCTCCTCGACCTTTCTTGGGGTTTAGATTCTCATATTTCATATTTGGTCAACACATCTAAAGAAAGTCATTGAATATGATACTGCATGCTGCTGGCAGGACAAGGGGGGCTTAGTTATGATACATTTGGGTCCTCACATGCAATACCTCTCCCATTTCATGGGGTCTCCAGAATCAGACTAGCACCATGTGTATCTTCTTGTGAGAAGGCAGAGGAGCTGTAAGAAACCATTTCTTAGTGTTATAAATAAAATTAGGCAATTGACTTTTGCTTCATTAAGTTCTCATTATAAGGTTAATAAGGTTACTCAAAGTTCTCAGTTAATTATTGAAGGGTTTAGTGTTAAAAGGAATAGTTATTAAAAGTTGTATTTGTTGTATTGTTTTTCTTCAAATTCCCTAATAATGATTTAAGTTATGCCTTTTGGTTTTCCCCTGGAATAAGTTGAAAATGATAATTGTTTTGTACTTTCCCTGTATATAAGTGTTCTTTTTGGTTGGAAAATGTCTTTTTTGTACTTATTTAAGGTGTTAAATGTATGTTTTAAATGTGTTTTACTTTGGAAAAGGTTTGGGGCTCCCCCAGTTTAACTGAGATCCCTAACTGCCAGTTTCTAAAAATAGTAACTTCACTGTCCCTCTGCCACTTGACTCCATGGCAACCATGAATACTAATGAGGCTCCTTCCCGCCAGAAAGCTACCCCCTAGACAACAACTCAGCCATTGGTGGGCAGGAGTGACCTCACCATTCAAACCTACCAATTGCCAAGGGCCATGGGGGCTGGACAGGGGGCAGGCAGAGGCGTTCCTGGGCGGGGATAGCAGGCCATAAAAAGCCCTGTCTTAGGACAGGAGCTGCCATTTTCTCTGTGGACTAGCCTGGAGAAAGCCCGGTGTTGGAGGGAGGCCTCTAATTTTCCATCTAAAGCACAGCTCCAACACTGCAGTCCCCTGCCACTGGGGCTTATGCCAATCTTGGACACCTAGGGTCTCCGATCTTGGTAACCTAGGTTTTTCTTTTTCCTTTTTTTTGGACAATTATTTTTTTTGTTAATAAACTTACTTTTGCTTTCGATCCTGGACTGGAGATTGTCCTTATTTCTGACATTAGTACTCTGCTCCTTTAGAAAGTCTGACTGGACTGCCTCAGTCCCTTTTGCTCCAGTGACTCCTCCTCTTGCTTTGATGAAACAGCTACAGAAAGACTACTCTTCTCTACATCTATCTCAGTGATTGAGCAGTTCCTGCTTGTTTACCTTTCTCATCCCTCTGCTACAAAGGTGCATTCAGTCATTTGCCATACTTTGTTTCAGATGCAAAAGGTTTATTTTGGATCTTCCTCTCTGACTCCTTAGACTCCAAAGGAACAGACCTTGAAGATATTTATCTTATAATCTTTAAGGCTGTGTCTGCTGCAACGAGCAGTTCTGTCCATGTTCTGCTTCACTGGTAAAAATGATGTGACAGGGAAGCAGAGTTGTGGGAAAGAAATCTTCACTCTGCATTTGGAGTGATCTTACTTTCACTCTGACAGCTTCTGAAGTAGCTATTCTTGTACTGGAAATAGGTATTGAAGTTACAGCAGGTAGCTCTGCAAAACTATTAACTCAGTGTTTAATGGATGCCAAAAGCAGGCAGAATTAAGAATTACTTGGAAAGGAGTAGAAAAGAAAGTAGAATACGTTATAATGCCACTATTAAATCCCTTAGGTGTCTTTAATATTGTTTGTTGTTCTCTTGTCTCCAAAAGAATACAGCAGTATTGGGAAAGATACAGAAGGACAGTAAGGAGGACCAATGATAGTGAAAATCTAAACATAATAACCCCTTTATTTTGCAGAAGTCACTGAGGAAAGGATATGACATATCTCTGTAAACTACCAGTAATACAGTGTGGGTCAAATGAGTAGAAAGTATCTTGTCTATGCTAAGACCTTCAAATAAAATTAGCAAGTAACAGATTAGAAGCAAGCCATAGAGGTACTTTGTCATAAGTGTGGCTGCTGCAAGACATTGTGGATACCTAAAGCCTCTCTGGATTAAAAAGGGTTGAGATAAATTAATGACATAAAACTGACAGGATTCTATTAAACACAAAAGCATCACCTTCCATTCAGGCAGTCCCAGAGGCACAAGTCACTGCTGGCAAAGGAGCATTCCAGGGATCTGGCACCATATGCTGCCCTGCTCTTACACGCCCCCCTGTGCCCCTGCTGCAGGTCAGTGCTGGAGATGGAGCAAGGTGGATTTCTGTCCTGACCCATTAACAGTGTTCTTATGTTCACACAATTAATGCCAGCCTCTGGGGAAGAGATTTAGGCCAGCTACTCTAGATGTTATTGCAATGCTTAAAACGTACATTCAAGCCCTGCCAGCAAGATCAAAACACCTCAATTAGTCACTGACATCCTATACTTCAATGTGGAGATGTTTGGACCACATCAGGTCTTCCCAATACCTTTGCAGACTTTTTTTTTACATTTTAGTTTACCTTACTGTGCTTATTTTCAAAATAATATTTATTTGAAAAAGGGAATACAGGAAAAAATTATTTCCCTCCCACCCTTCTGAAATGATCCCTTTATTTGTAGGGACTGTAAGTCATAATTTCAGATATCATTAACACCATTATTGTATCAAGTGGCAGCATGGTACAAAATCCACTGCTGCTACTTTAATTTGATATTGATGATTCATAAAATGTCAGGTAATTTTATCCCCAATAATATGATACAAAGCTGTTACTGCAAGAGTCAGTTTCCAGTAATGAAGGATAAAAATATACCGGAATTCGCTACCAGCAATATTAGGGCTTTAATACACTTCTCAGGATAGCCAAGATAGACCTGGAACTGACTCCCATGTTAAATTGAAATGCTCTTCTTTTGTTGTTGTTCATCATTAAACGTGTTGAATACTGTGTTCGTACCTGGGGGATTGTGGGTAGCTTGTAATATTTATAAAGGGAAGAACTTCTCATCTCAGGGCCATTTCTTTGCTATGTATTATTTATTTCCTGATCTATCCCCTCCCATGTTCACTATCTTTAAAAACTATGATTAATAAAACATTCCATGCTGAACAGTGTGGGTTATATTCCCAAATATATATATTCAGGCCATTTCTATGCAAATGTCACAGGAGACTTTTCGTCATAAAAGAATGTACCTATTCTCTTCTTGATCCATTCATTTTACATTTATTTTTTAGATTAATTATTCTATTTCCTACATGACTGGTTTTAGCTGGGCACCCCAAAGGGATTTTGTAACCAACGTAGACATTTTTTGTTCTTTAACACATGTGAAGAGCAACTGAAGAAGAGAATTAAAGGGAGTGACAAAGAAAAAATATTTCTTCATTTTGTTACCTTGTTTCCTTAAAAAAATATCCTGGACTGGATTACTCTATCAAGAAAAAAAAAAAAAAAAAAAAGAAAAGAAAAAAAAAAGAGGAAATGTCATAAACTTCTTAATATATCCCAGAATCATAAAATCATGTAAGATACTGAGTTGGAAGGATCATTGAGTCTAATTCCTGGCCCTGCACAGGACCCCCCAGGATTCTCACCATGTGCCTGAGAGTGTTGTCCAAACTCTTCTTGAGCTCTGTCAGGCTGGTGCTGTGACCACATCCCTGGGGAGCTGTTCCAGTGCCCAAACACTCTCTGTGTGACAAATCTTTTCCTGATATCCAACCTAAACCTCCCCTGACACAACTTCAGGCCATTCCCTTGGGTCCTGTCATTGGTCACCACAGAGGAGAGATCACAATTTAGCATATTAAGAATGAAATATTCATTATCTTCATCTCACTTTAATCAAGATTTCAGTAGATAAGGCTATGTTATTGCTACAAATGGAAACCTACATGAAAAACCTTTATTGCTGCAACGGTCCTCTTGATATCTGTTCATTGATGGGAGTGTGACAGGAAGTCTCATCTTCTGAAAAAGATAATGCATTAGTCTTGGTTCAAGAGAGCAAAAAACCCCAAAATTTTAATTATAAGAGAGGAAAGATCATGTAACTTGAATTTTTTTTTCTTTTTGTTTTATATCTTGCTTTCCCTCATATTGAACCCCCTTGTCCTAATACAGCAACTTATCACTCATTTTCAGGCAACATATTTGTATTTTATGGTTAATAGGGCAATAATAGTCCCTGACTGTGTTTATTTTCAGCTTGTATCACAGGAACAGCTAATGGCCCTACCAGGAGGGCAGCACTGCAGCAGCAATGTTTAGTCCCTCATTGTCACAATCCAGACTCTAAGGCTACAGCAAGAAACAGGTAAAATAGAAGGATGGTGAAATATCTGTAAAAGGAAAAAATAATTTTATTACTATCAATACCAATGAATCCAGTTATATATATTAACTTCTGTATAAGTATGTATCATATCTAAGGTTCAGTGTAACATAAGCTCAACAGGGCCAGTGCACACAGTCTTAACACACTTTTGAATGTAAATTTATTCCCAGGCAGTTTAATTAAGTTGTTTTTCAATCTTGAATTTTAATTCAAATCTTCAGTCTTGAGTCAATCCTCAATTCTGGCAGAATATCGATCATTGTAAGAGGGAACAGGTTGAGAGAGAACTGGACCTGCAATCTGAAGTGTGACTCTCTCCATAAACAGGTTGTTACTACAGACCCAGCTTTGACCTCCAGCATCACTTGCTTACGACCACTGCACAGCACTTTCTCCAACTGATAAAGAAAAGATGTGCTAAGAACTGCAGCTCCTGCAAGACAGATTTCAATGTACAGGAAACTCTGTCCTCCTGGAAATAAAAGCCTTGAGCTACACACCCCAAATCACTACTGACTTAACAGCATCTTGCTCCTTTTCTCTGTTCAATTGTTAAGTCTCTGAAGTCTTAAAAGTTAATCACAAATTATTGTATCAGTGCAGGAAGGACATAATTTGGCAGGTAGGGAGATGCCAGGTTGCAGTTTTAATCTGAATGACTTTACATGCAAGTCATGAGGAGGAATAAATATTGACTCAGCTTTGGTGGGAGTTGCACATATAAAAGGACAACAGGACTTGACTGAGCACTGCAGGACTGGACATAAGAGAAGAAAAGTCTTATTGTGTGATAAGTATTTATCTGGCACAGAAAAGGGATGATCTCTTAAACAGAGCAGGAATGAGAAAGGATCTAGATACTAGTTTCTAGAACTCTTTGCAGAACAGAAAGCTTATTTGTCTGGCTCATCCCAGGGCCTAAATTGGGTGATTATTACCAATTCTGTTGCAGGCAAGAGTGTAACGACAGGGAAATGACTCACAAAGTCTAAGGAAGACAAGGAACTCCTTAAAAAGCACTAGCTCAATCTCTTTTCTCCTCTGTAGTAGTAATGGAGTATATTTCTAGGGAAAGAAATTAGCTGGTCTTAGTGAACTAGTGTGTGGGAGTAGGTTAATTTTCCAAAGTGTGGATACATTCCTCTGCTAGCGATTACTGTGCTGACAAGTTAGGTATTTAATCTGTTCCCAAGTGCCATACCACATACAGTTTAGGTACCTTCAGTACTCTAACAGTGAACTTCTTACAGAAGTCTAAATATGGTAAAATAAGGAGTAATTCTGTAACATTAAACATTCCCTTCCATCATCCTTCAGGATCGCTCTTTTGATCCTAGCTTGAAAGTCCAAGAAGAGTTTTCAATATTAAAAACAAAACAAAAAAGAAATAATAAACACTAGTAAGCTTTCCCATGATTCTCCATTAGTTGTTTTGTTTTGTTTTGTTCTTTACAGACAGTACTGTGAAGATTTGAAACGTGCAGATTAGATTCTGGATGCTTAACCTGATTCATAAAAAGGATCTAATTTAAAGCGCATACTTTTGCCAGACTTTTCACCAGAAAAGATAAGTCATTTTTGACTTATTGACTGAGTGACTGGTAAATTCTCTTGTCACAGAATTTCAAGTGAAAGCTACTGAAGAAAATAACGCTCTGTCTTTCCACATTTTGAACTCCAATACTTGTCTAACAGATCATTTGTTATTCAGACTTTTACAGAAGCAACTCTGTTTCAGCCATAATATTTTGCCTGATTGTTTGCGACATTCATTTCTAGAATCCGGAATAGCATGATACACCTAATATTCTTGGTTTGTACTCAACTCTATTATAAAATTCAGGCTGTCTGCTTATGACAGACACTCATTAAGGAGGAGTTTATGATTTAGCATTGCAATTACAGTCTCTGGGGGAGCTTCCGAGGAAACACAGCCTGGTTAAAAAATTATGGTTAGGCAGGAATGTGAATGCAGCAGTGTTTGTAGCTGAAATGCCCCAAACTGTCTGAGTGCCATTTGTCCCTGAGCAGCAAAGCTAACCAGAAAGATGACCATTATCCAGTTGAATTGCAAAAGTACTTTTAGAAAAAACAATCAGCTTGAAAAAATATATATTAAAAATATAACTTGTAGGGAAAAACAGGGAATGAGAGATAGAAATAAAAAAACTGTCAAAATCTGTTTTGCTCCTGCCAGAAATCTCTGCATGGCCTCACCACCCCGCCCAAGCCAGGCTGAGCATCCTCCCCTGGGGTGCTGTGAGGAGCTTGCACTTGGACAAGACAGGGCAGGTGGGAGAGGGAGCAGGGATCCTTTGAGTGTGTCTGTGACCCGGTGGGGATTCCTTCCCCACACGTACATCAGGGGTTGCAATGAGGAGCACGGACACGTGCACAGCTGGAGCATCTGCAACACCCACAGTGAGGGGCTGCAAGTAAGGGCTGTAAATCCTGGAGGAGGTTTGCACGCTCAAAACCCACACGATTGAGGGTTTTGGGAGTGTGTGCATGTCAATATTAACTTGTGTGTATTTGGGTATAATTTATACAAAATGCTTTGAGATTAGAAGAGTGATTAGAAATTTGTAGCTGGATATTTAGCAACTTTCTACTAGCAGTATCTACTATTGCATTTGTCTGTTGCATTGTTGATACTGGCCTTGAATGTACAGTTCGCTGAAGGTTTGCTGGTTTTGTGCTATTAATAAATAAATAAACTGCTTTGATACCTCTTTGGTTCAAACCACTTGAACTGGAAAAATTTCCCTCGTGACACAAACCTGGTTTACTTTTTAAATAGCAACTTGAAAATATAGGAATATCATATAGGAATCGGAAAATATAGGAACTTCTTACTACAGTAATCTTTAGACCACATTAGATAAAGACATTGTTTAAAAATGGTCACAAGCACAATTTGGCATATTTAGCATTATTAAAAAAAAGAATACAAGGTTGAAGATACCTCAATGACCTGAAGGCAAAACCCACATGAGAGTTATTAAGCCAGAACTAACAATGTCACAGTGCTATTTGAACCAAAAAATAATTCTAAGCTTTCTCCTCCTGGGAACTGATCCCCGTCACTTTCTATCAGATTGCTGTTATGATAAGACTCTGTAAGTAATAGCCCAGGAATAACAGGCTCTAAACATTTACATACTTTATCAAGAACGTTGATCAGCGTGACATACTCCTTAACCAAACAATAAGAGAGAGGAGGAAAAAGGCCTTCTATTTTCTGATCTCTTTTGCATATTGTCATTCTTGCTTTAACTCATTTGTCCATAAAAATTTCTCTGTGATAGAGAATGTCAGATGATGATAATGAATAAGCAGTAACCAGTGAATAAATGATAAATTGTGTGCACTCAGCAAACCAAGCTGCTTTTAATTTTTTTTTGGCCAATTATTTCAGTGTACTGCAAGAAAGGACATCAGATAGGTGGCCATACAGCTATGATTATTCCCATTAAATATGTAAATGGATTATTATCATATGTCATAAACCTCACATCATCTTCAGCACAAATATGAACTTGGAGCGGCAAAGCACTTCATAGATTAATGAGTTCAGGTTCTGTTTTTACAAGCAATTATATTATACATCCCATTTCATAAATTAATCAAAGTTTAAAATTAATTAAGGTTTTTGCCCCTCTTGTACTGGACACTTTTCTAGACTCTTGTTCTCAGAAACCTTCTTTTAATTTCCAAAAAAATTTTTTGCAGTTCCAGTTTAATTTCATTTATTCTTGCACCAAGTACTCTTTCCCCTCTTGGATGTTTATTATCATTGATGTATTTACAGAAAGCAAGTATAATCCCTACTTAGCCTTCATTTTGCAAGGTTAACAAACCAAGCTGTTTCAGTCTCCTTTCATAAGAGAAGTTCTTCATTTCCTAATCTTTTGTCTGTACTCTACTCTGAACTTAATCTAGTCTGAGCTTTGTTTCTGTGAGATACAGAGATTACCTCACTTGGGACATTCAAAGATGTTCTTTACCTTTTTCTGTTGGCTACATCGTATTGGTCTGTGATCAGTCAGTTCTACAAGGTCTGTCCCTCTATCATTACCACCTGATGAAATCCCAGTTTGGAGGAAAATTGTTGTTATTATTTCAAAAGTGCATGTCTTTGTATTTTGTACTTCTGAATTTCATCTCATCCTTGTTATTCTGGTCCTCAGGGTCAACTCTCATCTCTTCCTTTCAATATAGTAGAAAAATATTCTTCTGTATTAATGATGACTCCAAAACTCACAATGTCAATAAATTTTATCAGTATCTCCCCTACTTCTTTATTGTGAGAATTAATGAAATCCCTCTATTTTACTGTTCCTCACTTTCTAGTCTAAGTTTTTTTTTTTTCTTTTCAGGACCATGTCAAATACTTCGCTGAAATCACTATGTATTAGAGTCACCATCTTTTCATTTAACTACAGAATCTCTTTCAACAGACTGTGGCATGATCTATTTTTGCTAACCTAGATTTGTGCATGATTTTATATTACAGTTAACATCTTTCCTCTGATTTTTTTTAAACATTCTAAATCCTTTGATACAATTAATATTAGATTAACAAGCTTGCAGTGGAGGAGATCACTTTCCTCTCCTCCTTTCTTAAGTATAGGTGTTAACTTGTTATTCTTAAATAAGGTGTCACATTTTTCTTGCTGGATTTATTCTAAATGTTTGCTCCCAGACTTGCAATTTCATGTCCCAGCTCTTTCAGAAATGGGATTAGAAATTATCCTGTCCCCCCATACTTGAACACATTCAACCTTGTTAGCTTTGCTTCTCTCTTGTCTCTATTTATTTCCTCATTTTCTTACCTTTTTTCTTTTCTGAGGAACAAGACCTTTGTTATTTCTTTCAATAATTTTACAAGTCTATCTCAACTTGCCTTTGGGAAACCTTTTTTCTACCCTCTAGGTGTCGTGTCTTCTGAAACACTGATTTTATCACATTCCCTTTTATCTCACAATTTCGAGTTTCTTGGGGTTCTTTACCCAGTTAATTCTTTAAACTATAGACTCATGTGTTTCCTACTTTAATGTGGGATTTTTGTCACTGAATTTCTAAAATTCCAAGTCTATTTTGTTTTAGATCCCGAGCTCTTTAATCCAAGTAGTGCTACTAGTTTCCTCAAAATTTTATTTTTTAATACCAGGAACGTTATGTATGGACCTGCTTTTGATTATCCTTACATTCAACTCAAATGAATCAATTTGCTTAGATGAAACCACTCGTGTCTTCTATCAGAATAGTATGCAGTGCTTTTCTTCCATAAAGCATATAATAATAACCCATATCTATGTTAAGGGTCAAGGGCTATTAGGAGAAAGACTATCTGCTAATTTTTACATTGAGCAATAATCAGCAGCATTTGATTTCCAGTTCATTTCTGCAAACATGAGTGTCATAAAATATCACACTTGTTCATATTTAAAATAATGGTTTTACTGAAATATCACTTAGATGTTGTTATGAATGGATATTATAGGGTTAAAATAAGTTTTTACCTCTGCTTAGGCCTATAGCAATAGATAGTTACTTACTGAGGCGGCCTGCACCCCAGAACTCACTTCCATTCGCAAGTTCTTTTAATAATGGCTGATTCGGTGTATTATAGAATAAATTATTTATTCAAGAGACACCAATTGAACAGACTAGAGACTTAAAACAGAATATTACTACACAGGAAAAAGAAAAACTATTAATAGTATAACTTATACAGTGCACGTTTACAAATACAGCTAGCGAAAAAAATAGTATAATTAGGATTCAATGTATCTCACCATCCAATTGTCGGGGATGTCCACACACATCAGATCCTCTCTTTTAATCTCTAGAGAAGCTACCACAAGGTCCGAGAAATCCTTGGGGAGAAATTATCTCCACACATTCGTAGAATGTGCAAGAGAAACTTCTGATTTTGTGGTACATAGGTGATGCTTTTATAGAACAAAAGACATGCCTTCTGTCACGTACACATTTTTTATCTCTTCTCCCATCTGTCCTCCAGATTCCTGGCATGGGGGTCTGGACAGAATCCAGGATGTGACCCCCCTGGTGATTTGTTATGCCAGAGGTTATCTTATCTATGGACCTCAGTGGGAGGAAGGAGGGGGGATCATCCTGCCACAGATGTAAACCGTGTGAACTTAGGGAAAAGACTTTACACACCATATCTGTCACAAGTCTGGCCAGCTAAGATTGTGGGAAGATGATTTGCTGTCCATCTGTACCTGTAAATAAAATAATTTCTATTTTACCAGTGCTGTTACAGTGCTTGCTTTCAACCTGCATCTGACCTCAAGAAAATAACATAATAAAAACTCTTACCATTCTTCCCTGAGGTAATTTCTCCTAAGCATGTGCTCTATATAGAGCACATGTCCTGTGAGAGCAGCTGAGGGAAATGGGATTGTTTAGTATGGAGAAAAGGAGGCTCAGGAGAGCCTCTACAACTCCCTGAAAGGAGATTTTAGACAGGTGGGGGTCAGTCTTTTTTACCAGGTAACAAGTGATAGGATAAGAAGACACAGCTTCAAGTGCATCAGGGGAGGTTTAGGTTTAATATTAGGAAAAATTGCTTGACTGAAAGGGTGGTCAGGCCTTGGAACAGACTGCCAGGGGAAGTAGTGGAATCACCTTCTCTGGAAGCATTCAAAAAACATGCAGATATGGTTTAGTGGTGAACATAGTTGTGCTGGTTTAGTGGTTGGGTTCGATGATCTCAGAGGTCTTTTCCAACCTTAAAAATTATATGATGATTTTACTTTCCAGATGTATTTGGCATTCCTACTTCAACCTCCTGGATCTGGTTACACAAAGACACCTTGATTACTCACCTGAATGACTGCACCTTAAAAGTCGTTGGTGTGACCATTCCACCCTTAAAATATAATGGAAATTGATTTTTATCTAAATCCATCTCTCAAGAAGATACACACGATTTATCATGCAAAAGTGGATCCTCAGAAGAAATTTAAACATAAAGAACTCAGCAAATTATAAACATGATGTAACAAAGACCTGAGCTCCTTGATCAGGAGACTTGTAAAGATGGATTTATTATAATCACTGCCTTCGTTCACCTTCATGTTTTTATTTTGCTGTGAAATTAATGATAGATACCTTATAGCATCCAACAAAACAGCTCAAAATAGCAAGGGTCTCCCTGATGAGAAAATAATTGCATAAGCACTCCTATAAAAATACAAAATAATTCCATTGCAGAAAAGTACTTCTGTGTTTACACTTCAGCACAATCAAGAAGCAATACAGTCATGTCATCCCTCACTGAATGCCTCAGCAAAACAGAAAAAAACCTTTCATCATTACCAGGCATCCACCTTGTATCTCCTTGCCTTCAAAAGAAGCTGATTAAACATTACTTTTGTCCAATTTCTGCATGTATTTACCAGTTTAAAAAGCACTAATCATGGAAAGGAAAAATATGGGGAATATATTAGGTCACAGAGTCAGGAAACAGATACAACAATAACTACCTAAGAATCAGTAAGAAAACATTCATCTAAGATTTTACTCAGTTATCCACAAAGAAATTTCCACATTTTCCTGAAACATGCAACAACAGGAATTAGTGGACAGCTCATTTTTCTGTCTCAGTGTGGCCGATCCTGAGTTTCTACTTTTAAATAAATGTAAGGCTAATGTTTATTAAATAAGCCTAAGCAAGGACATTACTTTTTTTTTTTAAATGTCTGTTCCAATTTCAAAATAAGAAATGTTTCTTTTACCATGTCCTTTTGTGTTTGCTTCATACAATTATTCACTTGAACAAGTCTATTAAATAGAACATAAACTGAAAACACTAACTTACATTTTTAAAGAACAGTCATGGAAATTACTGAACTGATAAGTGAAAGTATTCTCCCTAGAAATCAACTCCCAAAAGCTACATGTTTCATTTCAAGCTACAGAAACAAACACTGTGACCTCTGTGTACAATCACAGTAACGAGGATATTATATGGCCACAATGAACTGCTTAAAAACCAACCACACAAGAATTCATTAGAGAAATTGCTATAGAGTGCAATTTTAAACACACACATTTTGCTTTTTCCTAAGCACAAGTGTGTCTCCTTAGACTTAACATTCATTGGTCAGGATTTAGACATATAAATTCATATACTGCTTGCTCATAAATTCCCTGGCTCTCTTCCCTCTTTCACAAGCAACCTTTCACTCCTGTATTTCTATCAATGTTTTAACACTTTTATCCAATTCATTTGCTTCTTTCAAGGTCCCTCTGGATGGGATCTTTTCTCTCTAACATGTTGGCCACACCACACAGCTTGGTGTCATCAATAGACTTGCTGAGGGTGCAGTCAATCCCACTGCCCATGCTGCTGAAATTGATGTTAAACAATGCCAGCCCCTGTACTGACCCTTGAGAACTGACACTCTCATTTAAGTGTATTGCATAAATTACCATAGCAAAAATATGCAAAATAAGAGTGCCACAATATAAAATGTATGCTGGATGGATTTAAAAAATGCATTGAAATGTAGTTGAAACTTCTATTTCATAATGTCTGATCACACAGTGAAGTCAGGAGACCTTTGTAAGCTCATTGGACCCTTGAACCAGGTCCTTGCTGCAGTCTTGAAAGTTTTTTCCTGAAGGTTTTCCAAACAAAAACACATTCAAGTCTGCAGTAATCTTACCCCTGTGGAAGTCAGTGGAGCTGAAACATAACCTTCAGGTGAAGCACTTAGCCAAATATTCTTCTAAATAGTCCTTTCTTTAGGGATAAAATTAGGTGTATACTTCAGGGTTACATGCATGTTTAAGTGCACCTTGGAATATTTATGTAGCTGCATTCCAGGAACTGGTCTTCATTGATTTAATCCTTAAATTTTTCCTCAAGACTCTTTCTCCTTGGAACACTCACAAAGACTCTTCAGATTTCTTCTGAATTAGGACATAGTCTTGTGGTGTGTCACCTAGTGGCAGTATCCCAGAGTGAGAAAAGACTGCCTGTCGAGTGGCACTGCAGCCATG
This sequence comes from Orthonyx spaldingii, assembly GCA_013397795.1. Taxonomy (NCBI): domain Eukaryota; kingdom Metazoa; phylum Chordata; class Aves; order Passeriformes; family Orthonychidae; genus Orthonyx; species Orthonyx spaldingii. The sequence goes on along the minus strand of VZTJ01002120.1, from coordinate 2,418,055 downwards.
GAATGAGGTTATTGGTGTGGTTCCTGTAAGTCATAAAAAAATCAATGTGAAGAGGCAGTATTGACCTTCCCCATCATATTTTCAACAATATTTTCAATCCTCTTTTCTTCCTGGTTTTCTGCTGCTTTACTCTGTGTGTGTGTGTATGTAAATTTGCATACAAGTGTCACTGTACAAGTATTTTATGTAGACATAGAACTAACTATTATAGATAATTAAAATCCAATTCTACAGAATTGCATCTGACTGGATATCTTCATGAGGAAAAATCCAGCATTTGGAAGCCTCTCTCAAATATAACTTTGAAAGTTAAGGTATGAAGTTGACACAAACACTGGAAAAGAATTTTGAAATGAGAAGATGCCCAAAAGAGTTAGAGATGTTCAGTTTTACAGAACAGGGTACAAGTGCCTACCTGTTGAAGGCAGAAGAGCCATGCAGTGGCGCTCTAATGGAGGGTCCTTAACAATATCTTCTGATAATCTCAGACAGAAAAGTAGGCACAAAAGTCTGGTGAAGTCAAGCACATTTACAATCGATAAAGCAGGTGTTTGACAGAAGTAATGCACGGAGCTGGGGAGTTCAAGAGAGGTTATAGAGCCTCTTTCCCTGGAGATATTCAAAAGTTGTCTGGACACAATCCTGAGCAATGTGCTCTTGGGCAGACTATGCTTGAGGAGGGACTAGAAGATCTCCAGTGGTCCCTTTCCAGCCTTACCTGTTCCCTGATACTGTGGTTCTGTGAACTCAGTCACCCATTTCAAAGAAAATTATTCTATAGAATTGCAACAGGTTTAGATGCTTATAAACCCAGAGAAATTTATGCAACATGCAAAAAAAGCAGCTTATATAAGGTAACACATCACAAATTGTAAGACAGAAGTCAACTACTTCATATTTGGATTTAAGTTACAACATTCTCCAAGGACATAATACTGCCAAAGTATTCTTTTGGGAACTCCACATGGTTTTTTTGGTTGGGTTTTGTTGTTGTTGTTGTTGTTGTTTGTTTTTGGTTTTGTTTGTTTGCTTGTTTTGGTTTTTTTTTTTCCTGAAATTCTGGTGACTGTGAGGTGAGATACAGAGACTAGCTGAACTATTTTCCTATGTGGAGATGACATTATCCGGGCCACAGGAATTGAGAATTAAGTTTCTTATCTCTGTTATGATATTTTGCTTCTCTAATTGTTTCCAGCAGGAAGAGTTTAGGCACATCTGAATTTATGGGGAGATTATCCATTGATTAGTCTGGTCAAAATCGGGTCCTGGATCATAATGCCTGAATCTGCCTAGTATCTCACACTTTAATTTACTGCATTAAACCTTCTCTTTTTCCATATGCCTAGTGATAGGCGTTTACATAAGAAAAAAATGTATTTTTAACAGAAAAGCAAATATTTTCCAGAAAGGCAGTTGAGTGCTGAAAACACAATGAAAACCACCTCATCTAGAGCTCATTTTGTATGATCTGTTGTTCACGGAGAACAGGCATACATCATTTGGCTTTATTTTTACCCTAGAATGTAATGCCCTTTGTGCAAAATGTAGAAGTTAATTGGTAGCTAACTCACTTTGATGGTGTGTTTGCTATGCTTGGGGGACATATTTTCCCCAGTTGCCACATTTTAAATAGATTTTACCTTGCAGGGCTTACTTTTAGCTTATCATTACAACTTGGAAAAATTCACTACTTTTCCTCCATGCAGATAAGTGCTCCCAACGCACTTAATAATGAGATATCATGTATATATATGCACAGGAAAAAAGAGTAGGGAAAAAAAACCTCCTGTACTGTGAAGGATGCAGCAATTAATTGTTCACAAGTTGGACACAGGCATATACATTTTCAAGATGTGTGAGGTAGTTCCTTAAGAAAGGGTTGTAGGAGTAACTCTCTGTATATTCAAAGCATTCATTTGTGTCAGAAATGTCAAATTACTGTATGACAGTTCCTGTTTTTGTATTTTGCTAACCATTATTGTTAGAAAGCTGCTGAACATTCAGAATTTGGAGTTTTATCAGGAAAGAAGATGACTTCGTTCTCTCACTTGATCTATGAAAACACTTTGATGCACACCAAACTGTGCCTGGGTTTTATTGACATAAAAATCTAACTAGGATTCAACAGCAGAGGTTACTGGCCAGTTATTAGAGCTGGACTTTAGAGAGAAACTCCAGATATAAAATTCAGTGAGAAAACTTGAATATTCCTCCAGGAGATATTGTTATACAGCCCCTAGTTTCAGATGAGAGTATATTGCTAATTAATAATTTACAGAAACTTCATGACTTTTAAACTATTGCAGATGACAGTTACAAGGAAGTTTTTTGTTTGTTTTTTTTTTCTTTGTTGGTTTGTTTGTTTGTTTATTTAGTCTTTACAGTGACTGGACAAAACCTGATCTCTTTAAAAAAGTCACTTCTTGGGAGTGTGATGGTTATGTTTTCTTTCGTTTTAAAATTTCAGCAGTAAATTGGAGAAGACATCAGAATGCAGCTCCTTATGAAAGGTATACTCCTCCATGAGAATTTTGCCCCTGAGATAAAATGAACTTAGCTGAAGTCGTATTTCTGTTTATCAAATAGCATGAAGATAAGTGAAATGCTAACATAAAGCCAAATTTTTACAACACAATATTCTTCTTCATTTTTCTTTGAAATCAGGATCAATCTTTAGAAAAACACACAAACCCCACCTTGACATGTGCAATGTATCAAACCATATTAGCGGTGTTGCTCTGGAGAGTTCTGCACGTGTGAGTGGAAAGCAGGAGTTTAACAAGCTGAATATCTGCAACATAAAACTCGGCGAGTAAGTAAGAGACAAGGCTATAATTCATTGTGTCTTCACACCCTGTTCTTTCCCCTATCTATATAAAGAGGAAACCCTCTAGGGGTATTTAAACTCTGAAAAATAAAGAATTTTAAGTCCAAAAAGATGATAATAATGTGAAAGTGTTGGCTTGAAATGACAAAAGCCCTAAGCTTTTAAAACTTTATGATGTTTAAAGTTTAAAGAATTTGCATGAAACTGCCGTTAGTTTACCATAACCATTATTGCTGCTAACAGCAGTTCAATCATATGTCTTAAATCTGGGATTTTGACAGCTCAGGGAAATTATCATTCTAAATAAGTGATGTGATCAACTTGCTAAGCAATCCTGAAGAGTAGTCAATTCTCATTTTTTGGGGGAGAATTCTCCCTCCACTGGTGCCCCACCAAATGGCAAACATGCCTCCTATGTGATTTTTACCCACTTCCATGAGCCCCAAATATGTTTCGGAGCCAGTGCATCCCTTGATGTGAGAAATTACCTAAAAATGTTACAGAAATATGACTTAGCAGACTGGTCTGACTGCCTAGGTTTATATTCCCTCAGGGCTCCTGCAGAAGTCCAGCAGATGTGTCTCCTGGCAGAAAATCAGCCAAGATAATGAGAAAAGACTTCAACTTCCATATGCTGGTATCAGTCCGGATTTAATGTTCTTATCCGAGTGCCTCCCTTCTTCAAAACTTCTGTAGCACTCTGGCAGGTTTTCTCAGTCTCTTCAAGAGAAGATGTTCTCAGAAAGGCTGGCATTGTACAGTTACTGTGCTGCCTTTGCTTTTCTGCTCCTATTTCTTTGGCCATGATGAGCTGAAATAGAAATTGTATTCTATATTTCCTCTCACCTCTCATGTTTGAGTGTGACCAACGTCAGTGAATACAGCTGAATGTACACTTCTTGCTAATAAATGCAACCCTGGCTGGCTTTAACAGAAGTTCTGCATTTGTCTTAAAGGTGAATTAATTCTAAGTCTTTATCCTAAATACCTCATTTGATGTTTATTAGAATAATTAGGCTCTATTATTGATCCAGCCCCCAAGAAGAGCTTGAGTTTTGTGAGCAATACTAGCAGGAGATCTAAGTGTTCTTATTTTATATTCATATGGGAAGGGGCTCAGATCTTCAAAGACAGGTGGGTGGCAAGATTTAGGGGATATCAATAGCATGCTGAGATGAGGGGAAATCCTATTCAAGCCTGAGTCTAGTTTTTTTCAACTTTGCAATTTCTTCTAGGTTTCTAAAAACCTCTGGAATTTAAAACCCCAAATTTCTTCAAAATAGAGAAGGAATTTGGAGGAAAAATTAATTTATTCATGCTGTGTCCTTTTTTTAAAGTTTTTTTTTTCATTGTGAACAATTTCAGAAATTGTGATATTTCTCCCTTTACTTTTGATATATGTATTTTTCCCCGCTATAATTCCTTACTGGAAGAAGAATACCAGAACTCTGAGACTGCTTCAGACTAACAGTGTGGTGTGAGTCTTGATCCTTACTGCCTGAATGCATAAAGACCCCATGAAAAGCATTCACAGAAAAATCTCTTGCTGAGACAGGTGCTAGCTGTAGCAGAAACTGTTGCAACTGCATTGCAGAAAGTTTTATACTTCTACCTTTCTATTGTGGCCAACTGCTTTACTCTGACCCCGCTGCCTTCTTGGTCTACAAGAGCTCTGCTATTTCTGCCTGGCATGGATTAGACACAGGCTTGTTTTTTTCTAAAGGAAAGAGACCTTCCCTTAGCAATGTTGGCAGAGTATTTGCCACTTACTAAGCCTGAGCATTGGCACAACTGACCTTAGCTCCTTGTGGCAGAACAGTTTTCCCCAGGGAATTCATGGTGTGTCCAAACATATTTTAGGTATGATGAAACATATCTAACAAGGGGAGATAAACCCAAAGTTGCACAGTAAACCACAGACAGAAGTGGGACTGAATTTTTTTTCTAAGCCCAAGCCAGGACACTGACCAGTGCTCAGGTTATTGTCTGGAGCCGGGCTATGCCAGGACAAGGTGCTACTTGGGCATCAAGCTGTTATTACTTTCACAGTGTGCAAATGCTCACTGTGCCATTTCGAGAGGAGCTGAGTTCAAGGGAAATTGTGCTCTGAAGATTTTTTCCTTCCTGATGACAAGTTACTGCAACTAAGCAAGGATCTAGAACATGAACGGGTAGCATAAAGACACTTCAGCTCAAATGTCTTCAGTCTCACTTAGCTCCTTATCCCTCCTTTCCCACTCATATTTTTACAGCCATTCTCCCCCTCTACTCTGCTCTCATGAGACCCCACCTGGAGTGCTGCATTCAGCTCTGGGGCCCCTGATATAATAAGGACATGGAGCTGTTGGAGAAGTCCAGAGGATACCATGAAGTAGATGAGGGGACTGGAACCCTTCCCCTGTGAAGACAGGCTGAGAAAGTTGGGGCTGTTCAGCCCCGAGAAGAGAAGGTTGTGTGGAGACCTCACAACAGGTTCCAGGGTCTGAAAGGGTCTACAGGGAAGATGGAGAGGGACTCATCATGAGAAACTGTAGTGACAGGGGAAAGAATATGGGTTCAGACTGAAAGAAGGGAAAATTAGGTTGGATATACAGAAGAAGTTCTTGCTGTGGAGGTGGTGAGGCACTGGAACAGGTTGCTCTGGGAACACCATCCCTGGCAGTATTCAAGGTCAAGTTGGACAGATCTTGGAGCAACCTGGTCTAGTGGGAAATTTCTCTGCCCGTAAGAGGTGGGGCTGGAATTGGATGATCTTTAAGGTCCTTTCCAATCCAAACCATTCTATGATTCTAAGAGGTGATTTTTGGATAAATGTTTAGAGCGTTGTTTTTATATCTTTGCATGAAAAAAGCGATTTTAAATGTGGTATTGGGGACATACTCAGACTACAATATTTCTAGGGAATATTTTTCTTTTTGATGGAGTCAGGTTTTTTCTACCACTCAATGAGATGGAATTTAAGAAAATAACTTAATAGTTCCCCCTACTCTTGTCACAAATTTCAGATAAACCTTTATAGTGGGACAAATATTGAACTCCAAGTTATTTAGTGTCCTATGGAGACCTATTGTAAAGAAAGAAAGAAAATCACATTTTTTATATAGAGTGATTTGATGGCTGTATCTTGGCTTCTTTAAAATTTATTGCATATATTGATGCCTTGAAACTCCTGCAGATTGGACTTGTTGGCAAAGACTGAGGCTATTGTTTCCCCAGCAGTGACTAAGGGCTCCAAAGACCCATAATGTCTACATTATGATTAAGCATGTGAGTTTCCAGACCTGGATTTTATAGGCACTGGATTAAACCAGAGTTCAGTCCTCTATCTTGGACTCTCTCACTTCAAAGGCACATTCATATATTTTTATTTTCTTTCTTCCTTTTCTCCTTCTCCCATGTCAGCTTGCCTATCAAATCCTAGGTGGTGCAAACGGGCAGTGCACTTGCATTTAACTACTTCCTATAAAAGCTATAAGAGAAATAAATCCAGATTCTCTCTCTTCAATTCACTTACACAGTCTTTTTTCTCTCTCTCTCTCTGAGAAGGAGCCCAACTGTTTGAAATTTAAATACACACAGTCAATTTTAATATAATGTTCTTTCTCTGCAAATGAGATTATACTATTCACCTGTTCTAAGAATCTTTAGACAATTTTTTCTAATGTGCTTTCTTTGTCATCCTTCATTCTGACAATGTCAAAGTCCCATGAACAACTTTTTTTAATAGCAATCATAATCACAATGCCATATTATTTGAGGGACTAGAAACATTTTTCTTATGCCTCTTCCAAACTGCTCTCAACTATCAGATGATGAATAGTCACAAATATTAGACTGAAGTATAGTTAAGTTTTGAATCTTTTTGAATGAAACATGAATAATAAAAGAGATTGACTGACAAAAATACTAAACCCTACAACCTTATCAAACATTAAGATAAAGGAGAAAAATTGCACAAAAAGCAAATTATTCTTTGTTCACAGATCTTTAGGATTTTTGCTTTGAAACGGAAATTGTTGGAACGGGAGAACAGAGCAGATGTTGCATATGCAAAGTCCTACGAGGTGACTGATGTGATGTCTAGTATCTATCACTGAAACAGCTAAATACACTAATGATTTAAGCAAGTGATTTTATGGTTTTATAAATGCACAGCTCTTTATCATGAAAGAAGCCTCAACCCTTTTATCTTAAGGGTTGAACTAATCTTACTATGTGATTTAATTACTTTCAAAGGTTTTGTACCATTACAAATACATCTGCTGCATTTAGCTCTGAAGTAAATAGCAAGAACCAGACACTAACAGTTTCAGTTTATAAAGGCAAGGTTCATGAATTCCTGTTTCAAGATTTTTTTCCTATTTGATACAAAAATAAATGCTCCAAATAATTAAAGAAAAAATCTCCTTCACAAGACATCAAAAAACCAGAACAGTTAAACCATTGAAGTAGTTTTTCTTTCCTCTAAGTCCTGATGCCTGTAAGCCCTCTATACCTTCCTCTCAAAAATTCAACAGTATTTCAGCAGATACATTACAGTTTTTTGAGATTCTTAAACTCCGTTTGTTGAATTTTGTAGCCTTTGCATTGTCAGTACTACAGCATGTGGGCTCTATTATTTTCTTCAACCCTCCATTTGAGTTATTGTACTCATGTATCACTTTGAAATTTACAATTTATTTAATAGCATTTTTATTTTTTATAGTTTTTCTACTCCTACCTTTTAAAAAGATCTTAGGGAATATATTTAAGTTTTATCCAAAATAAAAACAAGCTAAAAAGCTACCTAGCTAAATTATAGCTTTCATTTTGACCATAGAGAGCAATGAAACAAAAATTATTTTAGTTCAATGCAAATTACAATATCAGAATAATATCAACAATGTAAAGCTACTTTATGATCTGCCTGTTTCACACTCTTCTGATTACAAATGTAGAAATGCAACAATCTGTGATATTTGTTTTGCTATGTATCAGGAGAACAGACTCAGATTAGAGTGTGTTGATGTAATAGCTCATATCAAAGAAGAGAAAGGGTAGAAGAAGAAAGGAAAGAAAAGAAAGAACTGTTGTATGTTAGGAATAGGTTTTTAAAATTATGACTGAGCTTTTGAGCATGTAGTAGAATTCAGTGTCATTATGACATTTTATACTAAATATGGATTTGGGTCTCCCAGATGGTAGATGGGAAATCTCATATTTATAGCAACTTTCAAGATTTTAGACCATTTCAGACACAAGTTTGGCAATAACTCTGTGCAGACGGAGGCTGGTTAACCCAAAATATAAGATATTTATTGCAAGGTCATGTCTAAATGAATTAAGAGTCTCACCAATGTGGTTTAGGTGTAACAAGGGCTTCAGAATGAATCTCCAAAACATTCTGAAAGAGTGACCCAGCTATGAGGACACTGAGTAGTTTAACAAATTTTCCTATGTCTTCTTGATGAAACTGTCAACTGATGAGGTACATCAGAAATGTTCAACTTCAGACAAATCTCTTATAATCTAAAAGTTTATGATCTCTTCAACCTTAAGCTTTTCACCCATATGTCTTTCTTTCACATCAAGGATGGCTGCATGCTGGCCACATAGTGACATTCTCAGTCCATTTAGTCCTGAGGCAAAGAATTTCAGACCACTGGGAATTTATTAAATCCTGCTCCTCATAGGCTGCACTTGCTGAAGGTCAGTCTGAAGGCACAAGAATGGGACAAATTAAATAAGCATGTGCTGACTAATTCCTCTAACAGCTGGTCTGAGGCTGAGGACAGCCTGTTGATTTACAACTTTTTCAGTCTAGCATTTCACAGTTGCAGTAAGTGCACTCTGAGAGGATGGTCTTCAGCAGAGATTTTCTTGTTGTAGAGGAAAGTGCTTATTAGGAGCATGAAATTTAACATTGGCTCAGAAATTGAGTATTGTCTCAACATTAATAATGTTTGGCAGAAGTTAGGGAGAGGTCATTTGTCTGAATCTTGAGTGCTTTTGTTGTCGTATTACCAAACATTGAAACCAGATATGCAGATATGTGCACTGCCATATAATCATTTGGAAATACAATTATCTGTATAGGAGGCCAAACCTTTGTAAACTAAAACAACAAAAAAAAATCTGTTCTTAGGGAATATATTTAAGTTAAGGGACAGATGGGAAAATTTGTGAAGTCAGAGAGACCTGGACATGATGCAGTAGATTCACACATCTATACACCATGCACTGTATACACAGGTTTGAAGATGCTGGAGTTGTCTGAAAGGTAGCAACAATTCCTAGGAGTTTTGTGTAGCAGCTAAAGCTCACAAAGCAAGAACAACATTATTGCTGTCTGCCTGACCAAGGAGTTATATAGCTATGGCAGAAAATGGCCTCTGCCTTCACTTAGTAGAGGACAAATTGTACCTTTACATCTGTCTCCTGTCTCCATAAGCTGTAATTTTTCCAGATGGAGTCTATTCAATTGAGGAAAAGACATGATGAAGGAGACAGTTATTTTATAGTATTGCCTAACAAGCTAAATATATATTTTTTTTTCCTCTGAACTCATAAAACAACCCATCTGTAAAATTTCAGTCCATTTCCCTAAATGTAAGTGATTTTGTATTTTACAGTAAGAAATAATGACCATTTGCATTTATGAAGCGCCCCCTGCCAGCACACTGTAGGTGCCACATGGATTAACTCTAATCAGAACAACCAACAACAATTAAAACATCATTAAATATTCAATACACAAAAGCCCCCAAACCAAACACAGAAGCATTATCATAAAAGTCATCTAAGTCTACAAACATTAAAAGTTAGTGTAAATCTGCCATCTATGTACACATCTCCATTGCTTGCATTTCATAGTAAGCTGCTAATAGAGCAAACATAAAACTCTGAAATTGCTGTGTCTTGATCTGACCACAGTGCATGCCAAAGGCAGTGATCAAACTGAATAAATATAGAAGGGATTACTCTGTCCATTCAAAGCATCATTAAAGTAGATAAAGACCTCCAAGATCATCAAATCCAACTTTCTGTCCTTTATGTCCCACACTGGGACATGTGCTGTACTTGAGTCATGGGATACCAGGGCCTGAAAGACTGGATTCACCAGGACTGCACACAGAAATTCTGTGAAATCAAAGAAACCCATCAGTCTGGAACAAGTTTGGTTCATTTATGTTTTTGCTGTGGTTTTCTGGGTTGTTTTTTTGGGAATGGAGTAAAGAAGGGTAATTTGTTAGCCACCTTCACTCCCTGAGGCAGTGGAGTATGATGCCTAAAAACACAGGGTACAGAATGGGCAACAATGAACACAGAGACAACACCTTGATTTGGAGCTGGTTTTGTGCGTTCAGTTTCCCAGTGAAGTTTAATTCAACTGGCAGGCTGGATCAACAGAGAATTTTTTTTCATTGAGCTAATGAGGACTGTTAAAATCCTTCTTCAACACTTAGCATGGTGCTTGCCAGAATCTTCTCAGGATTCCCTTGAAGTTTCATTTAGAAGGTCTTTAGCCTTAGAGGAACTTGGAAATCAACAATGTCCTTGAAATCCCACTCTTCACAGGACTTTAAATCAGATAATCAGGGTATGGATGTAGCTGAAAAGCAATTTTCAAAAAAAAGACATCTGTACTTCTGCTGTGAATCCTTCAGATATGTACTGGATATCATGGGAAAAAATTGCCTTTATAAATCACAGTGAAATTAAGGAACTGGATTTCATAAGTGTCAAAGAGCCTTTTTCAACATTAAAGATAAAACAAGTCCTTGAATTCAAGATATATCAAGAAGTTTCATTAAAACAACTCTGGCATCCAAGTCCTACTCTGTGTAGTAATGCTGCACCTTGTCTTTCATCTCTGTGAGCTGGCCCTGTGAATAATGGCTTGTCATAAAACATGTTGGGTAGTTGACAATCATTGCCAAGAAAACTGAAACCTAAAGTAAATAACACACAAATATTCTTCCACTTTGCTTTGCTGCAGGACTTAGAATGAATGACATAAGAAGGACTTCAAAGTTATAAGAGGTAGAAGGAGTGTAGGAAGAAAACCCAAGAAAGCTTTCTTGAATGTGATTTTCATCTTGAAAACCAGGAGCATTTCAGTATTATTTCAGTACAGAATTAGTTTCTGTGACTGCTTCCATGCAGAACACTCCATGGTCTTCCATGTACCTGGGATATGCCACCCAAAGAGGCATTAGGCTAACAGGTAGAATAAGGCTTATTACACTATAAAATAGTTGATTTATCACTTGTTTGTTCCATGTCAATATAATTAAAGCTGAAAAGTGATGATAGCTCTTGAACATCTGTCTTTAGCTTTCATATTCTTCACAGTCTGTTGATTGGGTTATGTTTTGTATTATTTCAGTGTCCACAACTGTCAAGTGAAATGGGAGAGAGCTCGTATGAAGTGGTGAGCTGAAGTCAGAAGCAGCACTTCATTTGTTTTTTACATAAATAGACTACGACAGCTCCAGCTCTGAACAAATTGTTTTCAGTTGTTTGATGGATCTCAGCTGCTCCAAACTGGAAGGTGACCAGATTTTCTGTTAGTTGAAAAGTAAGAACTATTAGAGTAGAGTTGTAGGCTTTTCACTTTTTCTTAGCATATCATCAAAGTTCTTCAAATTTTTTAGAGTTCTAAAGCACCGAATCTCATGAGAAATTAGAGGGTATATTGAAATATTATCCACACACAGGAAGGCAAATGATCTACAGACCTAAGCATCACACAACATTATCTCTTTACAAATTCAAATAGCTTTGTTTTATTGGATTTCTGTTGATAAAGATCCCATTATCCTGCTTTTCAGGGAGCTGACACTGAAATATTCACCAATAGCTAAAAAATAATTTTTAATTGGAATTATTTTGCAGGAAAGTATCATGTGATCTTTTAATGCACTAGACATAATTCTTTATGTAAATTTTTAGCATCAAAAATACTTTTATTAATATTTTGTGAGTTCAAAACAAGGAACATTTCTCAGATTCTGCAGCAGAAATGTAGGAATTCCTGGAAAGCAATATTCAAAATAGAGCGCTAAAGTTTGAAGAGAAGAATGGACTTCTTCCAACATAATACCCTCCTGTCTATTCTTGGAGAACTGTATTTAATAAATATCTCTATCTGGACTTTCCATGGGGGTTGAGGTACTATGTGATGTTGTTATTAGAAGACCACTCTATAAAAGTCAGAAATAATAGAAAAGTTAAGAATCAGTGAAAGCTTGAAAAGACTGAAACAGAGAATAAAACTAAGGGATATACTTGATTTAAATTTTGTTAGACAAAACCAAGACTATTCTTTTAGACTTAAGCACAAAAATCAATTCTTCAGTAAGTTGTCTGACTCTTTAATTGTATGGGACAATAAAAACTTACCTGGAATATGAACAAAAAATCCCCCAAACACTAAAGTCTCTGTTACCTTGTAAATGGCTTTATCTTTAATATGCTGTATTATAAGTTTCCCCCACAAGGAGTTTGAATCAGTGGCTTTTAATAAGTAATAGTAAACTCATTGAGCTTAGGAACAATACTGTTTACTGGTAGCCCAAATGATCTCATTTTTATAGCTGCCAGTCAAATTTATTTATTGAAAGCTGTATTGCTCTAGAAGCTTAAAAACTCGCCTCATGGTAAAGTTATGTTAAAACATAGTTAACCATTTTATTGCAGCTCACAAATATTTTTTCTTGAAGGGGAAAAATATTTTGGTTTCCACAATAAGTCTAGAGGAGGAACCTACTCTGCCTGGTTCTGAAGTATGCGGGTTTTCAGTCAAAATTGAAGCACTTGCAGCTCTTGCAATAATGTCTTACCTCCTTACCATTTGAAACATTCAGCAACAATAGGAAATAGTCCAGGAAGACAAGAAAAAAAATCATATACGCAGCTGTATCCATGAGAATATATGTAATCCTTGCCATATTTTTCTTTCATTTAGGCAAGGATTTTAGACTGGTATTTTGGAAGGAAAAAAAGCACAGAAATTCATCATCTACTGCAAATGACTCTTTTATTTGATTTTCTTAATTTTCTGCATAGCTGTGCTTTATGAAACATGTAATACAAAAACACTAAAGATGGAAAAGATACTTGGTTGGTCTATTTTCCTGCCATTTTATTGTTTATCCAGATATGGGAATTCAGGTTGCCCTCTTAGACCACTGAGAGCATAATTCACTTCAAATTTGTTAGAATTTATCAACATTGCTGTTTTAGCACCAGCAACTGAAATACATATCTTATTTTCTCTAAAGGGAATCCAAAACTACAGAATGAATCCAAGATACTTTTATCCTATTTCCTTTGCAGCATCTCCCTAAAACTACTACTATCACAAGAAAATCCTTGGGCATAAAGAAAAACAGAATGTTGAAAGAAACAAAAAAAACCCACAAAAAGTAACCACACTGAAAAGAAACAGAAAGAACAAGACATTTAAAGCACAATGTTTTCTGTTTTGACATAGAAATAAGGACAGGTGTATTTTACAGTTACAGAAGTCACAGCAATATTTTTAGATTGTTTTAAAGGCTTGTGTATACTTACATAGAAAACAAAAAATATAAATTTAATAGTTACTGAATATTGTCATTAGAAATGCATAATATAAGATAATTTTTCTGCTAGGACAGACTATAAAGGATAAAAAGGTTCAGCTGCAAGTGTTATATTAGGATAACTCCCAGTTTGTGTCCGATGACCCATTGCAAACAAGGCTAATTTTTGGGCTGGTGAATGATCTGAGTCCTGACTGGGAACGTTTATGGTCCTTGCCTGGAAAATGAAAGTATTTCACTGCCGTCCAGGACATCCAAGAAAAAGCAGCAGATCATTTAGAGTACAACCTCTGCATCACAGTCCTTGTGGGACTATGATAAGTCCGTGCATTTCAGAGAGGAGGCTGTGTGTTTGTCTCATGTTTACAGATACTACAAACTGTCTCAGTGGCTGCATTATTTCTGATTTAAGACAATATCCAGATTACCCAGAGAACAAACACAGGCTAGGTGGTAAAGCCCCTCTGTACTCCCCTGGATTTTTCAATTTTCGTGGGACTGCCAGAAAAGAGTTAATTGCAGCAGCGTTCAGTCTCCAATCTTCCCATTTGTTTCTAGAGCTGAAAAAACAAAAGCAGAAAAAAAAAAACCAGAAACAAACAACATAGCAAAACCCCTCTACAACAAAACTTTAGTCATTCTCAGTATGGTGTGCAAATGAACATCAAAGTGTCCCACTTTGCTTCTAAGAGTCTCTAAAAAAGAAACCCACATGCCTTTTAAAATGTACCAAAGCATCTATAAAAAATGTAATTATATATTTGGGAAGGGAGGAAAGGGACTGATGTGTGGAATGGTAAACAGCACACACTTACAGCCAACTCTATAGATTTCAAATAACCGATCGTGTAGGAAATAATGAGCTATCTGCTAAGAAAGGGAAAAACAGAGGAACTGGTAATAAACAAACTCCAGCTCCCATGTGTGACCTAGTACAGTACAATACAGTTTAATTTTATTACTTGTCATTCATACTGAAAACAAATTTGCAATTTCCTGCAAATATAATGGGAATGTTCCCAGAATGCGTGAGCGCAGAAAAGAATGGGATATTTCTGTCAAATGAAACACTGCAGTGTTTTCTCCAAAAAGAAAGCAGAATGACTTGATATTTTTGCTCAGGAGAGGTATGTGATTCACACACTTACAAATTATAAATCCAGAAGGGACTGTTGTGATCATCTGGTCTGTTTTTTAAATAAACCAGGACAAGGGACTTCTCTCAATTAATTCCTGCCCAGGTTAGACTTCTCTTAAAACAGGATAGTTGTTGCTTGCTGTCAGTATTGATGGAGTAATCAGCTTAATTTGTAACTAAGATACAGATCAAATATTAAGAAAATCCTTTTTACTGTAAGGACAGTTAAATACTGGAACTGGTAAGCCAGTGATCCTTTTTGAATCTGCCACTGGAGGTTTTTAAGAACAGATAAGCATGGTGTGCATATAGAGGACGTAGTCTCATTGCCAGGGTTGGAGGAGGGGATGAAAAGATTAAATGTCTCTTTAGACTCTTGCCAGCTCTGCATTTCAATGGAAAAAAACCTTTGTTCATCAGTAGCTGTGGAACATTGCATAGACCGCATTCACCCAAGGAGGATTTGGAAAGAAGGCTTTAGGGCTTTTGAGGAGACCTTCCTCCCTCCTTGATTTTACAAACTGAAATGACATGATAGTTCCATATTGAAGCATTGCAGGATCTTGAGCCATATTTGTCCATTGCTGTATACAATATCCACAGCTACGGGGGATTATAGGAATATAGCAGGAAATCCAAAGCAGCATAATAATTCCCTGTTTCTTTCCTAAGCAGGTACCAGTTAAAGGCACATGAGGTAGTTTGTGTTAATGTAGCTGAAATGATCAGGTAGACTGCCATAGCAAAATAATCTTCAGAAAAGCACAGAAATTTCCACACTGTGGTTAGAAGTTACTAGTGTCCTTCATTCCTTTTAATCCATCACCATTACATTTAAATAAAAGACCACCACTGTTCATTGGCTTTACTTTCCATTTTTGCATGTTTGCCATAGTTTTGATATGCTGTTACATAGTTTTTTTAATCCTTTATTGATTCTCTATTTTATTTCTAGTCCTTCTGGTATCATACAGTTATGGGTTGTCCTAGTGTTTTGTGAAAAGAGTTCTTTAAATTCTGAGGGTTTTTTATCAGTCTCCTTACACATCCCTGTGGTCTTGGAAAACAAGGTCAGAGTAAACAGATGTACTGAATTTAACTTTGCTATGTCTTTTATGGCACTGTAGAGTCAAAAATCTCTTATTCAAATGAAAAAAAATCAGTAAATTCCATTTATTTTTTCCCAGGTGAGGACTCCCCCTAAACTATTTTTTTGTTTGCTAATTACCATCTGTATCTTTTCCAGTTAAAGCATGCAGTTCTGAGATAATGCATCCAGAACTACTCTAACATATGAGGACAAACCTTTATTTATAGATAAATTTTAACATTGTCATTACTATATTTCAGGTATATGTCTTGTTTATTAATAAAAATATGTTAAAAAAATATTTCTTATGTAAATAGATCTATCAGTTCTTGTGTAAACATTGTAATTGGTCAACTTTATGGAGAGAGTTCTATCCAAGGGTTGAGCCAGCTGTAGTTGGAGTCTGTGAGAGCTTTTGTTGTGTCTCGCAGAGTACGAGAGAGTAAGTGAGCCCAAAAGATGCCCTCTTTGGACCACACAAATAAGAGTTGCACTAAATTAGTCTCAGCAGAAGTTCTTAGGGCTTGATGAACAAGAGAACCCAGGCTCAGAATTACAATGAGTTGTATTTAAGCACTCTGCCATTTCCAGAATACCGAGCCCCAAATAAAGTGTCTAAATTCAGTCTTAGTGAGAGGAAAGCTTCAGGAACCTCTCTCCACTTGTATTTACAGTCATTAAACTTCTCCTGGCACCTAAACTAATCATCCTGTCTATGAGAAACAGCTGAGGTGAAGAACATACAAGACTTAGACCTTATAAACAACTTCTATTGGGCTGTGTAAGCTGAGTTCAGACGCCTGTTCATCCTCAGTTTAGAAGTTTTAACTTCAGCTTTAACAACTTTTACATATATTACCCATGGGCTGCTCTATATATAGACTCAATACTTGTAATGAACTAGCCCCACTCTGTATTGAGTGATTCGAATCTCTCTGAATGGAGAGAAATAAACTGCAAAAATTCAACTGCTCGGTATTTAAGGCACTGGTGAACAATAAGGAAAAGGTAAGTTCCCAAACACTGTTTGGTGCATACTTCATTACTTTCACAACATAAACGAACCTGAGTAGGGAAGATTAAACAGACACTGCCTGCTACATTAAATGGTCCAGTAATATTCCTACGAAAGGGAATAGTTGAGTCAAGCTGAGTCCATTCCAGCTGTGAAGGAATTTGAAGGCAGGTTTCCCACAGATTGGATGAATGCCCTAATCACTGGGCAAACACTGTTGCCCCTTTATTACATTGTAAAGGAAATTAAGAATATATTCCTACATGGAGTCCCATAAGCAAAACAGGAATAGGGATTCCAGATTTGTGATAATGGCTTGACTTCAAGGAAGGATAGGTACAAGTAGTTGAATACAGCCAACACTTAAAACAGAAAGCAACTTTTCTGACTCTGCCAAGCATTTTTAAAGTGTACTGAAGGGTAAGAAAAACTCCAACATGTACCTCTATACCTCGCTGTATTTACACTGAGGATTCACTTTAACAATTGCAACACCTAAGTGAATTACTGTACTAGAAAATATGTCACCCTGACCTGGAAATTCTATTAAATGCTGGGGTATGACTTGACCTTGGTCCTGTATTTCTTTATTTCTCTCTGCTTTCAGCAGTGTTTATCCATCTGCAGCCTGTGAACATCAACAAAATTCCCCAGATTCTCTACTTCTAGCTCTCTGCTGCAGCCTTTTCTTCTCTATAAAACCCATAAATAGAGACAAATTCAGAAAGGGACACAATTAATTGCCGACAGCTTTCTGAAAGGATTGCGCTTAGCTTCTGATGGAGAACAGCTGTGCTGCACACTCTAATACATGCCATGGATGGGAAAGCATGGTTCCAGCTGGCTGAGGACAGCCACAAGGTCATTCATCAGTGAATACACTCTCTCTCAAGTGTCATGTGACAGACCCAAAATTGTCAAGAGTTTTGAGTGGATCTGCCTGTACCTTTTCCTTAAATAAACACTTCAAAACCCTGAGGTTTTCGTTTTCCAGAGCTGCAATGCAATAATTTTTGAAACAATGAAATCTAAGATCTGTTTGGAAAAAAGAAACATTAAAAAAAAAAAAAAAAGAGAAAGTGTGTGCTCTATGCTGATCGAGAGTGTGTTGTTCCCTCCAGTCTCCCTTTCCAGTCCAAAAATATTTGCTGCATCTGTCATTTGCAACAAATTTTGCAAAACCTCTGCTACACAAAGATAATGTCTACCTTTGCTATGTGTCTGCATGGATGCAAACATAAATAGAAACATGGCCAACAGGCTGAGGGAGGGATGTCTCTCACCCTATTCTGCTCTTGTGAGAATCCACTTGAAGTTCTGCCTCCAGTTCTGGGGTCCTCAGTACAGAAAACACGTGGACCTCTTGGAGGGAGTCCAGGAGGAGGGCCATGAAAGGTATCAGAGGGCTGGAACACCTCTCCTGTGCAGAAAGGTTGAGAGAGATGGGGTTGTTCAGCCTGAAGAAGATGAGGCTCCTGGGACACCTTATTGCGGCCTTTCAATATTTAAACAGGATTTATAAGAAGGGTGAAGACTTTTTACCAGGGTCTGTAGTGGCAAGGCAAGTGACAAGAGTCTAAAACTTAAAAAGGGTCGATTTAGACTGGATAAGATGAAAACATTTTTTACAATGTGTCGCAGGACCGCCTGACCACCCGGCTGGTCAGTGGGCGACAGTATTCTCGAGTGCCCAGTCGACGGGGCTTGCACTTCGCAGTCGTGCGTAGCGGCAAGGCAATGCCTTCAGCCCTTGCGGGGCAGCTCTGAGAAGAGCTGTTGATTCTGAGGCCCAGGCTGGGGCTGGCAGCGGTCGGTGAAATGATAGAGAGCACGGAGGCGACGAAGGAAGAAGGGAGGACTCATTAGCGGCAAAAAACCCATGAGTTTATTCCCTGCCCTGGCGTGGGCAGGCGAATGCACTACGAGGATGGGGACCGCGGAACGAGCAGTGAGGGACGGTTACAGGGGTTTATAAGGGGAAGGAAAAGGGGGAGGAGAACAGGAACAGACAAATGGGGTACATGATGGGTGATGACACTAACCAATAACCATGGAACAGAGGAAGGACAAATTTAAACCAACCAATGGGGAAAGCAGAACTATAGAACATTCTGGCCAAACATGAATAGTAAACCAACCATATGAATATTAAAATAACTCCTGAGGGGAAAGGGGAGGGGACGGAGCCTTGATGGATGGCAATCCACGGCGGGAAACCGCCCCAACCTGCCTTCCTCTCAGGACTCACTGTCCTGAGAGGTATAATCTGCCCAATCAACCTGATCGTTGACCCACATTGAAAAGGCAGGTTGAGCAACAGTCTCGCACGCCAAGGGCGACCCAGCCGGTGGCTCTGCCACCGGCTGGGCGACAGCCACAATGATGAGGATGGTGAGGCACTGGAACTGGTTGTTCAGAAAAGTTGTGTATGACAAAGCCAGGTTGAATTAGGCTTTGAGCAACCTGGTCTAGTGGAAAGTGTCCCTGCGCACCGCAGGGGAGTTGCAAGTAAATAATCTTTAAAGGTTCCTTCTAACCCAAATCATTCTATGATTCCAAGTCACCTCTTTGGCAATCCTTTATTCTGTTCTGAACCAAATGGAGAATCTCTGCTTCTGACATGTACACAGGGGCATGGGCACTCATGCTCACTGGGTGCAAATTTTAAGCATTTTGGTCCATCAGAAGTAAATTTTATCTCACGTGGAATGGGAATTGGCCTTGATCCTTCTTGCCTCCCTCCTTTCCACAGCATGCGAGAACAACTGATATGTAAGATACTCAACACTGAATTCATTGGTTGATTTTATAAAGGCAGCAAACCATTGCACTCTGCTGGGTCTGTCTTTGCACCTTTCACACACAGTTCCTCATCTCTCTGTTGCTCAGGCAAAAGTAACCAATGAAGCCAACAAGTATCTTTCTTGCTTTTTTGTTAATGTCATACTTGTAACAAAATATTGCGTGTACTGAACTTTGAACTAGGTAATAATCAGGTAGTTTGTAACTTGAATCATTATGATGAAGACTCTTTTGCTTTAGGTATATGACGCAGCATCATTTATTTGAAACAATTGGAATCAAGACTAGACGGCTATGTTCCTATAGCTGGTTAGATCTTTTACCTCCTGTGACCTTCAGTTTACTCACTTATAAAACAAATAAAATATTAAATGTTTAACTAATCTTGATTTATTATTTTTATTATTATTTATTATATTCTGAATAGTTTTTGTATACTGAAATGCCACATATGGAAGGAACCTAACCCTTACTACTGTGTTTTATCATGTCAAACGGTGACTCTCAGTACAGAGAATGAGGTTTAAGATTAATCCAAGATTAATAAAGTGTTTCATTATCATCCTATCTTAATGTTATTAAGACAACAGGAAGACTTCTTATTCTTAGAAATGAGGGGGAAAGTCCAATCTTACCACCAGTGGGAACAAATTGCAATAGATTAAGTGGACTTGTTTTAAAATGCTATCATTGCAGCTTATATTGATTAATTCGCAGAATGTAATTTATTTATTTATCTTTAATTATGGTACATGTCTATTGTGGTGACCAATCATGCATAACACTAACAAGTACGGCAAGGCTCTCAAACGAAGATGAGATTGATGACTTTTCACTTACTGATGTAAATGAATCACCAAGTGAAGCAACTTCAAGGAATGTATTAAAGAGCACAAGTCAAATCTCTGGCTCTGTACACACACTGTCGCATTAAATAAACTCATACTTCATTTGTGCAGTGGGTGAAGAGAGCTAATTAAAATGAGTAAAATTTCAACTGTGGCTTCTGGCATTGTTAATCAGTAAACAAATTTGAAAACTTCAAATAGGCGGGCTGTCTTCAGAGTCCAGTACACTTGTAAAAACAGATCTGAAACCAAAGCAGCAGGAAATAACAACATTGAAAATAACATTGAAAGTGAACTTGAAAAGTTATTAAACCGTCCCATAAATTACCATGCATTTCTTCCTCAAGAAATGGATCTGCTGTTGCTTCTTATTAAATTCCTTTACTAAACAACCATTTAGTCATGGAGTTACACTTCCTTGAACATTCTGGGGGCAATGAGCTCTGCAGATAAGCACATGAAACCAGGAACTAAATTTTAGCAATTTCAATTCACATAAACATCATAAAATCTGTTAAACAATTTCATTTGGGATGAATTAACTCTTCAGTTTTCCTTTCAGTTTTAGATTCATCTTTGTTCCTCAGTTCAAAAAAATGCATATGAATTTTTGAAAGTCCAGGGGCATTGTGTCCTTTGGAAACAAATGTGACTTTTCTATGATTTATGCATGTAAATCTTGGCTCACAAAACATGCATAATGCAAATTTTACAGCAGGCTGTTCCATGCACTGAAAGGTACTTCCAGCCCAACACTCTGAAAGACTAATAAAAATATGAGAGATTTAAACTGTATATTATCACAACCTCTACTCAATCCTCTAAAGATCTCACTCATATAAAAAAATTCAAGAAACATATTTCTTGATTTTGGCAAATTCCAAAATATTTAGTTGTTGTGCTATGAAAAACAAAAATTTAAAGAAATTCCTGTCAAATGAAAAAATAAAATTAAGCAAAAGATTCAAGCAATTTGATTTGTTAGTCTTTATCTTTCTTTCTGTCAAGACAGTAAATTTACTGCATGAAATATATTAAAATACCACTATACAAGTAAATTTTCATAAATCCAAGAAAGAAAACAAAACATTGTAAATATTAGAAAAATTAAACATTTCCACGTATTCAGTGCAATTTTTACTGTAATGTTCATGTTATCTTTAAATATCCTATTTTTATTTAATTTAAATTTTGGGTGGATTAAATAATTTGGGTTTTTTTGGATATTCTGTGGGATTTAAATTTTATCTATTTTTTTCATTAGTTTGAAATAAATGTTAAGATATTTCTGTAGCATTTTATGGAAAAAATTAAGTTCTTTCTATACAGATCAGTTTGAACATGAAGGACCCTTTTTCTTCCTTTCTGTCCTTTTTTGGGGGAAAACCTGCAGTAAGAAAAGGTCAAAAAACTCAGTGAGCATTTGAAAGAAAAATACTACTTCTTTATATCTGAACAAAAATTTCATGGCATTTTCTTCAC
Organism: Orthonyx spaldingii; assembly: GCA_013397795.1. NCBI lineage: Eukaryota > Metazoa > Chordata > Aves > Passeriformes > Orthonychidae > Orthonyx > Orthonyx spaldingii. The sequence continues at coordinate 2,396,285 of VZTJ01002120.1, read as the reverse complement.
ATAACTATTTCTGATGAAAATCTTTTCTGCAGACTTTTGTCTTACAATAATTTCATTTCAATGTCTTTTTTTCTACATAAAATGAGTTCTGAGTTTTCTGGACTGCAATGACTTACAGAAATTGATTCCTGTATCAGTCAAATAAGAAGCTGTTCAGAGAGGTTGAAAACATTAATTTTGCTTCTTTCTTTTCCTATCTTTAAAACCAAATATTTTATTTTTATCTATCCTACCCATAATCTTTTCAAACACATAACTAACCAGAGATCTTGATCTAGGCTGCTACTGTCTTGTTCAGGTTCTTCATTTAGGCTTCCCATTGACTCACAACACAACACTTTTCTCCTTTCTCCCCATGATCATTTCCACATGTTGGACATTCCTATATATGCAGAGAGATCTCTTTCCCTTCCACTTCTATGTGTCTTTTCTCCAATCCACTGTGCATTACATTAAGATATTTTATTGGCAGAGCAGAAAGACCTCAACTCTGGAAAGCACCATGATGCAGTGAAGTACTTAAGTTCAGGCGTGAGTCCCAGTGGAACTCCACAAGCTTGAATATTTCCCTGAACTGGGGCCAAACCAGAAAATAAGCAAAGTGTAAAGGAGGAAAATGTGTTACTAATGTGCTAAGATAAATGGAAATTCAACAATGTGTGGGTCCTACTAAGTAACACAGTTGGAAATTACAGCAATTCAGAGGAAAAAAGAGAACGTTTCATGCTGACACATAAAACAGCTCCAAATATCAGCACTTTTGTTTTTAAAGCAATACACCTAAGAAACTACATATTAAAAGTGTTTTCAGAAAAAGACGCTACTTCAGGTGTTACCTTTTCAGTAGAGAGTAATCATACAATTTAAAAGCCATTATTACTATTATTATTACATTTTTCATTTGATTTGATCACCTATTTCACTGCACTTACTCCAGTGGAGGCTCAATAAAAGAAGTTTACTGTCATTTCTTAAACCAAACCGGTGGGTCAACAACTATGATTAAGGTGTCAGCATTAATGGGCAACCTACTTTATTTTCTGCACAGAGTAAAAACTTTTTATGTCTGGAAAAAAAAAAATCCTTTCCAAAATGTGAAATTATGTTGTTTCTCACAGTCAAATCAGAAACCTATTTATATATAGACAACACCAATATGTCTCACCTCTCAGTATTTTTACGGAAAGTAGAAACACTACAAGATGTTTATGCACACTGTGGTGAGTTTCAAATATTAAGGTTGTTTGGGTTTTTTTAACTAAAAGTAAAACCTTAGTGTTTGTTAAGAACAAAGTTAAGAGTAAGAAAAAATAAATAAATCTGTCTGATATTAGACAGACAATACACATTTCTACACATCCATACATGCCCTGCGTCAGACAGTATGAGCACACACATGAACACTCTTTAAAGCTGTACATGCAATGAATGTAAACACGCTGAAGATAAATCTCTAAGATTAGCTGATAATGAATACCTTGAGGATTCCAGCTTCAAACTTAAGCAAAATCCAATCTCCGACTGATAGTTTCAATTTGCATCTTGAGATTTTCTCAATCGCTTTTTGTCCCTAGTAGTAGGAACATTGCAGGTTAGGCAAAAGAGGAATCTATTACAATAAAATAAGCTGCTTCATGAGCATCTATCTGAAATTTAGGAGCTAAGGTTGTCCAAAAGTATTTGACTAATGACAGAATATTTGTGAAGAAGTGTCTGAAGACCAAAACTTTCTTGTTTGTTCAGGACAAAACAGTATTTATCTGTGATCTCATACCAGGTAGGATGATACGCATTTTTTTATACATTATCCCTCTTTATTAAAACTTTCAGGTGGTTTAATCAGAGCCTAAAACTACAATTTTGTGACTTGAGAGTATTACTCTGCAGTGCATAAATAGCTAAAAATCAACAGTCAAAACAAATCTTTCACAGATATTGCCTTGGCTGAAAGACATGCTTCCAAATAATTTGGCAAAAAACTATAGACCTATGAACTACTGTGAGCAGTCACAAATGCACCAGCTCATCCCTTCTTTCCTTTCTAATTAAAACCCAGTGGCTGTTTGTGTGGAGAGGTACTTTGAATATCCAGAGTCTTGGGGGTTAAGTTTTCAGATAAGCCTGGTTTCACTTCCTTTAATATCACATATATCCTTTAAGCTGCATGGTGCTATAATTCCCTAAATTTGGTGTGCTGTTGGTCACAAGTGTTTTAAGCAAACAATAAAAAACCATAAAACTTGTGAAGTATGTTTCAGCTCTCAGCTGGGTCATGGGCTTCCTGAGAGAGCTGGTGAAGCTGTGCAGAGGTGAACTCAGAGATGTGGACCAGGAACGCTACAAGAGTTGTGAGAGGAAGCAGAGAGAGAGCCTGCAACTTAACCCTCTTTTCCTTCAACCTTGACTCTTCTCCCTACCTGGATTTTAAGCTTTTGAGTCAAGGACTGCCATGACATGGGTGTCTAAAGACTCACCTGAAATGGCAATTTTGTGAAAGAAAGCAATGAAAATTAAAATTAATAAATTGCAACAGAATTAGGTACTATCACCTGGACAACATCCTGACAAATTCAGTACCTTTGGCATCCAGCTGTGATTTGGCCTTAGTGTAAGTCCCATATTTTTTTTCGTATAGGATATTGTTCAAATGTTGCAGCTGATTTGCCTTGGCAGGCATCTCACTGATGTCCACTGCCGTGAAATTATCTGAAAAAAACATCTCTGGGGATGGATCTGTCTCTCACTCTGTAACCTTTTCCTAAGTTCACCCTATGAGAGGGCTTTTAATTTATTTAAATTATGGTCATACACTTCTGAGAGATGTGCTCTTGAAGTTTTTTTAACCTTTTCCTGAGGACGATCAAACACTTACTAGCAATAAGTTGTTTTGACAGCAACCATAAATAAGTGAGGCTGCATCTAGTGCCAGAGCAAATCCTGCCCCAAAAGGCACACAGCTCACCTCTGCGTGAAGTGCAGTAAAGGACTGAAACACAGCTTTGTTTTTTTAGGCATGACAAGCATCACAGTAAAAAACATCTGGAAACTGACGGCCTTATACGTGCAGTAAAGTGAAAGGTATCAGAAAATCTGGATCTAGACCCTGAATCTCCTGCCAATCTTTGACAAGCCATTTAATCTTTTTGGCCAAGGTTCAAGAAATTATCTGGACTTTTAGCTTCTGTTTAGAACCCTAAATTCCTATTGATTTCCTATTGACTAAAACAAGCAAAAGCAAAGGTGTATGCACAGCACAGCTGAGTCAAAAGTTGCTCTCAGTTGTTTTCCTTATATAGCTGGATATATCTTTATAAACCTCTACGGAAAGAAAAAAAAATCATTTTTGTCTTATTATTAATGTGGTTGTGGAAGAAGTGGAAGTTATGGTCAGGTCTAAATGAACTGAAAATAATGCTTCAATGAATAATTTTTGAAAAGGACAATTTTTTTATATAACAAATGCCTCTGATTTTATTTATCACAATGGATTTAATGAAAAAATATCACATATGTTGTATTTACTAAGAATAATAGTTGATCCAATGACACATATATACTCTCAAAATTTTCATGTCTGTTTCCTTTGATCATTCTTGGAAGTTTATTGGTAAAACTGCATCAAGAATTTTAATTCTCTTCAAGAAAAACAATCTGCAATGTAGTCTAATATTTCCAAACTTTCATTTTGTCTCAAGTCTCTTTTGCATCACCTACATCTCTTTTTGCAGAAGTAGGAGAAGGTGAAATAGGAATAAATAAGCTAATTATATCACTTTGCGTTATCTCCTGAATATAAAAAGTAATTACATTTCTTCCAGTTATCCTTGAATCCATTAACTTGTCTCTGTTAAGATTCATCTACCTGGAAAACATCTTGTGCTCTTTATGAATACCATGGATAATTCAGTTACTCTCTCAGGACATGACTTCAGTGGTTAATCACCTACAAGTTTCCCCATATTTGTCCAGCAAACTTTCCCTGGCATCAGGTTATCACTACATTTCGGCTATCACTTAAACCTAGTGAAGGTTTTAATAGTCCAAACACAAGATAGCCCCACGTTTATATATTAGGAACCCAAGAAACTGAGTTATGTCATTAATTGTGAAACAGGTGCTTATTTAGAGATTGAGCTTCTGAAAAATGCTTTTTCCAGCCCACAAGTACATCTTATAACAATTCTTTCATCATCTTCAGCTTTCACCAAAGGATGTTATATTATTATAGCAACCACATCTAAGATCCTAATTTGCCACTTAATTCCGTTATTGTCCTAGGGTGCATATATTTACGTTCAGAGGAACTAGCTAGTTGCAGGATTTTGTTCCCTGGCTGAGGGCCCTGATTAACTTCCTGACCTCTTCATTTTCTTTAATTTCACCAACATAATTTCACAATTCCAATCAAAAATTAAAAAAAAAAAAGTTGAAATGCATTTGTGATCAAATCATTCAGAATTTAAGAAAGGCAGAATTATATTAATTTGTCCTGTACAGCAGTGGAGATGAAAATGAAAACTCACTCATGGTATTTTCCATTATTTTCTTATTATTTTCCTTACACACAGACCAAAAGGGGAAGAAGAATTATGAACAGAAGCAGGCATCTTCTAAGAGCACAAGTCTGAGTGCAACTGACACAAAATGTCTGAGCAGCATTTCGGTTCCAAACTACTCTGTAAGAGCTATAGTGGGAGGTGGTGATGGGGGTAATCCAAATAATCTTTCAAAGTAGTAAAAGAGATCATGTAAAAGAGTTATATCTCTGTGATCTAGAAGTGCCCCAGAGACCTGGCATGGCAGAACCTACACTATATAGAAATATAAATTTTCTGGATTTGGGAACCAGGGGCTGCTAGCTGACAACTCCTGGCTCACCATTATGGCACTTTTGCCATGAGCTTCAATAGACCTTCACCCAAAACTCATGCAAAAATCCACAAAACACTCAGAAATACTGAAAATTAATGAGACATTTTGAGCAAATGCATTTCTATTAAAAATATATATATGTGCATATATATGTATATATGTCTTCAGTTAGATGTCCCAGTCAAAGAAATCATGGACTTATACTTCAGCTCCTTTCTCTTCTACACTGATCACTGCTGTTATTATTGTGCCATAACAACATCTTTCTAATAAATATATTTACACCTGTGGAGTTCAAACACATATATTTACACCTGTGTTTTCAAATACACTGTCTTTCAGTGCCACTGATTTTATGAGAGTTAATTTTGTCACTTTTTTTCTAGTTGAGTATTTGTTCTGCTTTCAGTGCTACGTAATATTGCTATTTCATAACTGTATTCAGCTCATAATCATCTTTCTATAAGTAAAATATAAATTATAAAAGTATTTATGCTGGCTATCTTAGGAAAAAAGGAAGGTTTTGGCCTCCTAAAAATGCTTGCTTTAAGGGGTTTTTCATACAGTGACTCACCACGAACTTGCAGAAGAACTCTGTCACAGGCAAGGATACAGTCAAGTGACATAAACTGAATGTCCCCAGGCCACGAGGGTATAGCATCTCTCTGAGAATAGTTTGCCCATGCCATGAGTCCTCTTCAATGAACCACCCACAAAAGACACTCCATAAGTGTAACTCATTCCACCACAGAGTGACAAATGTTCATATATTATTTCAAACACAACTTGCAGCATTCCTTCAGATAGAACAAAAGGAACAATATTTAACTTTGTTTAGCTGGGTAATCTAAATCACTCTCTCTTTTTTGTTATTTTTTAATTTCCTATTTTCACTAGCTCATAAGCAGAGAGGACTGAGAAAGTAGGTCACAGAATATTTCCTGTGAAACATTTTATTATTCTACACTTATTTCAAATGTTCCAAGGCTGGAATCATTAATAAAAACTTAACATCTGTAATATGCTTTTTAAAGACATGAAGTCACAAGAGACCTGAAGAGTGAATCCGCTACTGCTTACTGAGCTCTACAAATCTCCAGGCCCTACCTTTGGTAATTATTTTAAAATACTCAAGAGAATTTGTAGATTTGTCCAATTACAGCCAAAATACTAACATTGATAATCTGCTGTAAAATAACACTTCCACCCTTGTTTCTCATAAAATGGAAAGGAAAAACGTGCCTGTGTATGAGTTAGAATTTAGGTGGAAGGAATGACGTCACAAGAAGTGACTACTAGCCTCAGGCACTGACTTACAAGTTGTAGTTCTTTCTCCTCAAATACACAGAAATTCACATTGCTCTCACAGATTTAGTACAGTCATAGTCAGGTCTGGACAGACCCCATTTAATTGATCCAGGACACAAATATTTTGTGTCACTGCCCTTGACCATTGGATACAGAGGGAAGTCAGGGCAATGCCACTCCTCTCAGGCACTTTACGAGTCTCCAATACGGATGAGAGATAACAGACACCATTAATTTAGGTTTATATTATTTACTCTGACATAGCAAACCACAAAGCACAACCATCTGACCTGTGTGAGATGGAAGGAACAGACAATCTAACCCTAAGCTGGCCCAGTGATTTTTGTCCAACTGGACTTGAAAAATCAGATTGTACTGGAAATGCCAGAATTGCATATGTGCCAAGATGTTTTATCACCTGATAGAAGAGGAACCTACCAGCAGGTTTCATCTCTGTGTTTTGCTATAACATGCCTCTGATCAGATATAGGTGCCTGTCTTCTGTTTGAACACGTCTTCCAGCTAACAACTCAAGCAGCCTTAGAAATATTCCAGACCAGGATAAGAAACAATTCTTGGCATTAGGGCAGGGATTAAAACATCCTTAAGTGCATTCAGCAAGCACCTAAGTACCCCTAATGATCCAGCTCCAGGATTTTTCTCTTTCTGAAATAGAAACAAAGATCTCTCAACAAACATTTTAACTTTTTTTAGATACTAGGTAACAACATGACCTAAATATCAAAGGACAATTGTATAAATGTAATATTGGAAGATTGCAAGAATGCTAATCCTTGTAACTGCTGTTCCTTTTACACAGGAAAAGAAATATATACATGCACTTGCTTGGAATAACTGTACAGTTGTATATGTGTATGCATTACATATAAATGTGCTGTAGTATGTATATACAATTTATATATATATATATAACATATATTTTACATATATATACACAGATACAAATGTACAGTAAAATAAATTTTAAAGCAAAAAACATATTTTACTCTGCCAAGGTAAATAGACTGCTTTGCAGGAGTGGAAGAATATCAATATAATTTAATTGGAGAACCCCATCTGGCTGTATGGGTAGAACAAAGCCGCACTAAGAATATGAAGATAATTAAAGCCAAAATGAAACAAAAAATCCTAAACCAGAAAGACTACAAGAGTTCAAACAAATTGGCTTTTTAACAGCAAATGGAAGGAAGATCAGTAATGACTTCCCTAGCTTCTGGATAAGAACTTCCCATAAATTCAGGCACCTATTAAAATGTGCTTACATGTGATATTAAGTTGTTGGACCTGTGAATAAGGGCCAGTTTTTCTCCTGGAAAACACAGGACTACATCCTTGGGCCAATGCTTTCAAACTTAGAAGTGTAAAACAGTAGCTGAGCAGCTAGACATTTTCCAAAGCATGTAATAAATTAATCTTGCCGAGATGGATTGGAGCAATTATTCAAAATGTAATTGGTTTTTGAAATGCCCATTTATTGTAACTTTAACTGTTCCCTTAGTACCTTAAAAACTACTAACACTGTGCTCACAAAAGTCATATAAACAATGAAATTGTAAAGAGCATCTAGGTTTTAGTATGCTCAATAAATATACCAAAATAATTTTGCTTGTCATTCCCTTCTTTCTGAAAAGTGATCCTTTATTCTAATCAAGACAGTTCATTAAGAGCTAAAGAAAATCCAACTCAAGTGTATTTTGAGAGATTATTTCTGTGACAGCAGGTAAAAGACCTAGATCCTGACCCCCAGGGTATTTAAGTGATTATTTCTCATTTCATTTAGATTGAAACAATATGAATATGGCATTTTTTACTTCTTTAATGATCTCTGCTTCATTCTCTTTTCTGAAAAATAGGGATGGAAAAATTCATTTCCAGGGAGCCTTAAGAGGACATGCACATTAATATGGTGGGTCTGGCCTGGATTAGTAATTGTGTCTCATTGTTTTGTACACCTGGGAGGGATTCAGTGATTTAGAGAATATTGTCAGTTATACTAGGTTTTTCATGGCCTTAATGTGAGTTAATAATCTCAATATCTGTCACCCAAGCACATCCCACTATGTGCAAACCTTTAGTATAATTTTTCAATTAATCATTAGGCAATGTGCATATTTTTTACATGTTTATATCAGCAAAAACAAGGGCCAGTATTTGAGATCAAGCACTGTCACACATTCCACCTTACAGTGTAATTACCTGCTCCATTTTGGACTGAGCATAGTTTTGGACTATTTCAACCAAACCTGGATAATGTTGCCACAGCTCATAGGACAAAGTGACCCAGGAACAATTCCCTGTGTGCAGTCTGTTTGAGGAGTCTCTGCTGGCTGTGTTAGAGTAATTTACTCATATGAACACAACTCAATGCCACTTGATAAGACAAATAGTAGCATTATTTGTCATTTGACAATAGTAACACTGTTGTCTTAGCAAGACAATAGTGTCTGGCCCCTTTTATTTATCAGTTCAGACACAGCCATCATGTTTTCCAGCAGAACCTTCAGCTCCTGCTACAACATAGAAAGGCTAATAATCCATAACTGCCCTTCTTTTTCTTTACAACAATCTCAAAATGTCACAAAGACATTAGGAACTGAAATACAGTACGATTTTGGGTGCTGTTTGAATATACAGCAGTCAAAGATCACCAGACCTAAGAGCCATTAGGAACTGACTGAAATGATTGTGGTGTAACTGTTTTTGAAACAGGCTTCTGACCACTGCAGTTTATGAGCTCCATTTCCACTTTGCCCATTCCAGATACAGGAATTCAGAGAAATGCTGTTGTTGGCATTTCCACAGGCCAGCCAGCCTGACTTTCCATTCAGGCTCGAATGCTCACAGTGCCAGCTCAGGTCAACTGTGCCTCTCCCCTGATGCCTCGCTGGTCCCCTCCTTGTCCTGCTGATGTGGGTTCCTGGTTTGGCCATGGCCCTCCCTCATGAGCACAGATTTGTCTGGTGATCCCTGGACTGGTCTAACCCTGATTACCAGACCAGTTCTGCTCATTTTTCTGGGGGTCTGTGGGTTGTGCCTCATCAGTGACAGGCTTTATTCAAACTTTATTTAATCCATTTGCCTTTTGGAATAATGCATAATGGTTTTAAATTCTACAATTATCTTTGATTTAAGCTACATTATTTTTCTTTGGAAGTAGGCAGCAACATTCATTTTCAACCCTCACTTTTTTTTCTTCCCCGACAGGCTTTTTTATCAAGCAGATGTGATGAAAAAGCATGTTTTCATTACTATTTTTTTTTTTTTTTTTTAAATCCTGGCAGACCCAGATAAACTTGTCCTTTTGACACATGGCTCAGGGCATGTCTTTACTGCATTTTCACTCCTATCACAAGCATCTTACAAGTACTTACCACAGGCATATTTTCAAAATAGCAAACTTTTCACACTTAGCCTCTTTTTAATACTCCTTAACAGCAAAGACCAGTGCTGCTGCTGCAAATCAAACATCTACAGCACGAACTGAGTGTGGAGGTGAAAGACAAGAAAGAGGTAAAGGCACTTAAGAATAGAAAGAGAGAAGGAGATACAAACGTTTTATAACAAACCTGTACGCCAATTGTGATCTGCAATTTATTGTACATGAAGGAGAGACTGTGCTGTGTTACCCCCCTTAGTCTACCTCTGAATCTTACTGAGCCTGAATGATACTCTGCTTATGTTGTCTGGAGGAATTATCAAGTCCTGGAAATATTTTGTTTGAAAAGGAAGACAGATTTAAACTCAAATTGTGAAAGCTGAACATCAATTTCCAGTTCTGTTGTGGGAAAGTCTCCAAAAACTAATTCCACACAGCACCACAGTTACTGGCTTTATAAGAAAATTTCAGCCTTTTGTTGGTTTCCTGGTAGCTGTTTGAGACATATAGGAACATGAGATATCTAAAAGCAGATGTGAAAGGTTGTAAATGGGAATTCATAAGTGTATACACACAGAGCAACATCTGGTAGCACACGATTCTGTTTAAGACCCCAGATTCATATTGAATTTGTTATCCAGCAGTGCCCTCAAGTCCTGCTTCTTCTCAGGGCTGCTCTCAGTTCCACAGCCTTTACTTGTAAAGGGGATTGCCCTGATGCAGTTGCAACAGACCTTGTTCTTGACATTCTTGAAGTTCAAGTGGGCATGTTCCTCAAGCCCATCGAGGTCCCTGTGGATGATATCCCTTCCCTCAAGCAGGAGAACTGCACCACTCAACTTTGCTAAGGGTGCACTCAAACCCACTGTGCATCATGTGGCATCGCTTCGGATTCACTGAGAGGAGGAATACTAGCAACTGGACTACTCTTTTTTAATTTGCACATCCTCAGTAATTCGTTGGCCATTTTCTAAATCTGGGTGAGAATTGTGTTGGGCTAAAAATTTTAAGCATTTTAAAACAAATAATATGTCTTAAATATTTTTTGCCAAAAAAACCCCAAGAGCCCAGCATTCAAATTATTTAAGTAGGAAAATGATGCTATTGTTGTTTTCTTTTAAATTAAAGATTAATTTTTAATTAATATTTTCACATTCTGTTTTCACATTTCTGGTTTCCAGCTGAGTTTTTTTAAAGTTATACATTTTAATACCAGCTATCAATTTTCTGTCCCAGTTCGTTTCTCTTGATCAGTTATGAAGGTTTTAAAAATGTCTTAAATATCAGAAAAAATTCAATATAGTCAACAGAAATATGAAATGCTGCAACTTTACTCTTCTGAAATATTTACTCTGCAGAAGTTTGGCTATATAGAAAGAAAAAGAAAAGGGGGGACAAGGATGGTGAAAAATAGCTCTTGGATAAAAATTGGAGGTTATTCAATGCATCATATTCATGAAATGAAAATAGAAAATCACATTCATTGAAAATGAAATATGAAACCTCAAGTACAGATGGGAAAATATTCTGATTATGGTAATTTGAAATAAAAAAACTAAGCTTCATATCTCAATTTACTTTAAATTAAAAACACCCCAAATACCTAAATCTAAAGTCTTCTCTCTTTTTTATCCTGTCACACAGCAAACAAATAGACAAAATGAATAGATAGTTTACAATTTTCCTGTGACTACTTCTTTCCAATCACTTCAATAATACAACAGTTGAAGGTGGAACTTAATAAGCCTGACAATACAATATTTTTAAGGGGAAGGAAATCCCTTCATCACTTAGTCTAGATGGAGAGGTAAAAAAATATGTCCTTTCTTTGTCCTTCATGTTATACTTACACTGAGTTTATGTTTTCTGGAAGAAAATTTCTCCAAATACATCAATTCTATGACTGATGTTAGGGCAAACAATCACTATTAGCTAGGATGGGAAATTACTGCTTAGTGCATTCACCCTTGCTTTGATTAGTCCATATCAACAATAATGAAATCTAACATTCTTATTATTCAGAGATGCGCCAAATTATCTGTAAAGACTCAAAAGCCTAAACCGAATGAAGACGGTTTGAAATACTTTTAAGCTTAAAATGCTCATTTTGAATATTTAAATAGTGGAAAGGAAAAAGAGAAAGAAGAGGAATTATAGAGACCCGTTACGATGAGTAATTTAATTTCTAATCTTCAGAAATTAACTTATGGCTCAGTACTTGTCTTCATTTATTAAGTTGTATGAGTTCGACTCTGTGAATCAAAGGAAGCCAAAGCTGTAGCTCAGGGAATTCTCCCTTTCTCTATCATGGCATGTGGATGTCCATAGGAAATCTGGAGATTCCCGGGATTTTTGGAGATTGTTTTACCTGCATTCGGGCACAGGTTCAGTGTTGGAAACCTGAACAAAAAAATCGCCTTCATCTCCTGAGGAAATGGTTTCTGAGAGACGGAATTTTAGGGGGGTGTGTGGTAGCGGGACAGGGACATGCATGGAGCAGTTCTGGTTGCAAGAAGGCAGGAGCCTCCATTGCACAGGAGAGTGATCAGTCCAGATGAAAAAACTCCATGGGAACGTAGTGTTGCTGTATAATCTCCGATGAAAGCGGTTTTCATGTGCCACTTGGTGTGCTGCTCTGCGATGGCTCTGAGCATCTGTTGTGCAGATCAAGCCTGTTAATCATTTGTGTTCTGAAACCTGTCAGAAAGTGAGGTGAGAATCCTTTTAGCTGGCCCCTTCAGTTGTCTATCCACAAGACAACCTGAAAATGAAGGAAGGATGGTAGAAGGCAGGTTTTTAAGAAGTGATGTGTTTTATTCAGGTCAAGTGATGCTTGTGCTTTTTTTCAGGGCATGCCAGGGTGTTTGTGTAGGGATGAGGGTTTTGGGAGACCAGACTCTCCAGTCACACATTTGCTTTTATCTCCTGCTTTGATGAATAAAGGAAAGAACACATTTAGAAATTATATTGCCAACCAATGGGGTTTCATTATCACCAAGAGAATGAAGGGGCTGGGGCTTTATAAAATGGAAATTATTACGACTGTTGCAACTACTTGCTGCTAAGAACAACAAAACAAACAAACAAAAACCCCTCACACAAAAATAACAATTTAAATCACAGGATGATACCTGTTTTCCTCATATAGAATCTTTTAATGAATAAATCCTACCCTCTTTCAATCAGGTTTCTATGCTACATTTTTTTTTTATGATTTCTTTATTTTTAAAATTCATTGAGAATCAAGAATTTCTTAACCTCTGGTGCTTCAGGTGTACTTCTTAGTAGTGACTAATGATATAATTCACACTATTTTACTGCTCTTTGCTTTTCTGGTGATAGTAAAGTATAGATGGTAGTATTTCCAGCACACATATTCACAGCTATGACTTTGGAATCCTTCTCCATGCACGATCAACAAAATTAGATCACTTCAAAATTTATGAAGAATACATACAGAAAAAGAGAATCAAAAAATAAAAGTGTCTAATAAAGATTCTGAAATTAGTAGATTTTCAATTGCTCTTATTTTTAATCAAAAATATTAGATTACTTTGACTAATAAGCAATATAATATTTTCATGAAATATTATCTGTAATCTTGGAAGGCTTGAAGTTTTGAAGTAGACTGCCATCTGCAAGCACAGAAAATTTATTTTCCTAAGCACTGAAAATGTCTTTCAATATACATTTTATTGTCGTCAGGTTTCTCTTGCCAGTATATGAAAGGTGATACTTTCTCAGTTAATTTATATTCATTTCCTGTTTGCTAAATGAAATAACTGATGTTACCACCTGAAATGTTCTTGGAGGCAGGCAGCAACTCAATTAGCAAGAATAATGAAGTTGGTTGGTCATCTTTCAGTGAGCACAGCCCATTCAAAAGACCTACAGCCATCCAGCTGCCTATTAAAGACCCATCTTAGCAGTCTTCTGAACACTGATCACTTCGAGGCAAACAGAAACTTGTTTTGCTAATTTTTTGCTGGAAAAAAAAAAGAAAAGGTAGTGAGACCAAGTTACTTTCATTTTAATACCTGGGTTTTTTATACAGGAACCTGTACTGCCTGGCAAATCTAATCTGTAAGAAATATGTAGATAGAAGAATGCACTTTCTTTACCTCCACCTGCAGGTCCTAGCAAAAGGTAAGTCTTCTAAATTAATGCCTGAATTAACATACATTTCCTATCTGAAAAGTCAAACACATTGCCTTAATTGTACTGTCTCTACTAAAGAATGCAGATTGCCTCCAGTCATCCTGTCCCCTTTGGCAGTGGAACAGAAAATAGGCATCCATGTCAGCTCTGGTTTTTTTCAGGGACTTCATTCAATACAGTGAATTAAGCCAGCCAGGAGGTTTGTTTCATCTTGGAACACAAAATTTCATCAGGAAACAAATGGATGGCTGCTTATACAGCAAATGGCTAGTGTAGGACTAGCTGGGTTTCAGTCTTTGGATGATGAATAGGGAATTTTCTTTTCCGGGATGAGCTGCATGTGGTCTCTCAGTTGAAACTTTCATGAACAGCATTGAGTGTATAGAGGAGTAGTCAGCATTATGTTTCTAATGGAAACTGTCAATTTTAATATACCTTTAAAATACTTTTCCTTCTGATAATTCTCCCTGGAAGCTCGCCGTGCTGCTCTACCTGTGTCCCAGTGAGAAGAGCAGTGTTCTGCTGCACTTCTTTTGACTTTATATGCTGCAGCACAGACTTTCACTGGACACATCTTGTCCATTTCACAGACAATTTCTCTGTTTTCTTCTCACAGCCTGCACCGACTACTCAGATCCCATATCCTTTTCCAAAGCTTTGTCCATACAGTGTTTTGCACTTATAGCTTTCTTCAAGGACAAAAGATACTACAGGTGCTTTAAGCATTGCTGAAAATCTTTACTGGCTTCTTCAGGAATCCCCAAACTATGCAGCTTTATCAAACTATGAACCATAACTGCAAATACTGATTTTTCAGCCTCCTAAGCATAGTAAACCTGTCTTTGGTTAGAATTCTCTAAGGCATCCAGAATATTTCTTCAGATGATCTTTCTCTCTCTGTAAAGTTAAAATAGAATTCATTCCATTACCTTTAGTTTCTGACAAACTAGAAATGTAGGCTGACTATCTGGGATTCCCTTTGTATTTAGCATATCTCTAGGCAATATAATCAGTGAGGGAATTAATTTAATCTTAAACCAAGTGCCTACATGTGGACCTTTGCTAAGCTTCCATCGACTTTAAAGTAAACCTGTGGAGACCAGCTAAGATATACATGTTTCCTTTGTAGATAGCTGAAGTCAGGTCAGGTGTATATCAGCCCTACTTTTCTTCTCCCCTTGGTTCTGCAGTTTGACACTTTGCTTTATAGTATTTTCTTTCAAGTATTTTCTTTTTCCATTTTTTTGGTTTTTTATTTTTTTGCTCCTTTGGCCCCAGATATCTGCAGAACCTTAGGAAACAGCTGATTGTCCTTAGGCTTTGCTGAGTTTTGTGTCCCAAGATGTTCCATATTGTTCTCCAGTGAATACTTTTCTATTAAATCCCCAGCAAAAAACAAAAATAACTATTTGGCCCATGTTAATACAATCAACTGTTGCAATACAGAATAAAAAGATTAATAGTATCTTGTAAAGTTGATAATATCCAGCAAATTTCAAGGTAAGAGAGATTCCCAACACAAATGCAATATAGTTTTGCCAAAGGAACTAAAGCAAATCTGGATCAATCACAAAATGACACACTACCATTCTGGTTAGGAAAAAAAAAAGTAACATAATTGCACTTTAGACCTCTTCCTTAGAACTGCTCTGAACTTTACAAAGCTAAGATGTCCTTGGGGATAAGTGTTATTTAAGGTACCCAGACACTCCCAGCAGTTCTTTCCAAATTATAGTCTATTATTATGGTCTTCTTATAGTGGCCATCCCTACAGGCCCTTCCTCTTTCATTTCTCTCATCAGGATAATATTTTGGTGGTTTAAAATCTTCTTTTAGAACAAAAGAAAAATTATTTCTTACTTCTAATTGAGAAAAATCATTCGCACATTTTTCACTACTTCTATAAGAACAACAGATATAAAGCAGCATCTATTTTACATTTTACACTAAACTTTTAATAATTTAATACAGAAAATTATGGTTTAAGGTTTCTTATGAATCAAATATTTCTCATTCTTCTTGAGTATTGTCCACATCTAATGTTGAACAAGCATAAGAAGTTTATTCAGTGGTTCATTACTTGCATCAAACATCCAGATAAAGTATGTTTTATTGTCTGTCATGACTTGGTTTACAAAGAAAGAAAACTGAAACTTCCAAACCCTGTATCAGATATTTTTCTCTTAAGTACTATCAATTCTTGGTGGAAATGCAAGAGTCAGACACAACTTTCTTTTTTTGACAGATCACTCACTCCCCTCTTATCTCCAAATGTGTGGGAAAAATTCAATGTAATGTGAACGGAAAACAAGTTATAGTTCAAAAAGTGAATGAAAATAATGCAAGACCTTCCATAACATAATTATTTCTCCTATATAATAATATTATGTTACATATTTTACTCGATACATATATCTACATTGCTGCGATTTATTTCATTATTTTGTCTAATGACAAAGACAATATTACACATTGATAGCTACAATCCAGTCTTATATGTTTAAAGACAGTAAACAGGAGGCATAAAGGATATTTAGGCCACTGAGACCAATGCCTAGTTTCAATTCTCAGACTGTGATTTTTGCTATTATGTGTGTCATGTAATAATCAACAGCTATGGAGGTCATGACACGTGCAATCTCATTTTGAAGATTAGATAGTCAAAACACCAAAAAACAAAAAGCAAAGGTTCATTTTGAGCTTGTGTTCTTGTGTAAAGTTCCCTAAGGAAAGGTTCTGTGATCTATTTGATGTGTCAGTTTTGCTGGTTGTGCACTTTTTAGTTACAGCGACTCTTCCTTAAAACACAAATTTTCAGAAATTTTAATTTTATGATTTACTGTAATGACTTTGCATTGAAACCTTTCCTTTTTCTCCCCTTAAGCCTGTGTCTTTAACTTTCTTATTTGAAGGTGTTTAAGGAAAACTGAAAGTGCTCATTTATTCCCAAGTTCGCTTGTCCTAGAACCACTGCTGCCTGTGGTAGCTCTCAGATCAACCATACACCAGATGTTTGTCTTAGACTCGACCTTTTCTCTCACATGCCTTCCTCCAGTCACAGCTGCTAGAATAGGAACCTGTTCGGTTTTTTATTCACCAACATCCTCACTGCTTCTACTAATCTTGAGTTTTTAAACCAGTGCATATGTCCAGGAAGGGGGATTAATCATATTCTAGGATTTCAAAGTATCACTGAAACATGGAAATTATCTTCAAAATAGCAAGTAGAGAGTTTGACTTCTTAATGGAAATCTCCAGTTGTTCTGATATGCCTGCCAAGTCTTGAACAGAATGCGAAATGCTTTTACATTATTGAAATATATTGCATATGATATCAATAATGGGAATATTTTTCCTTTCTCTGTTGCTGCCAGATGTTCTGTGAGCAATCATTGCCTGGTACACTTGGCTTCTGCAGATTGCAGAATCAACAGTTCTAGTTTTCTGGCTTGGTTTGGTGTTTGAGAGTAAAAGCATATTTCCAAAGAATCTTCATTTTATCATTTTTAAGTACTGTGTCTAGGCTTGATCTGTTCTTTAACCTCTAGCACATAGTGCACAGGAGGTATTTTGTGGAGCTTACTTCAGTGCA
The DNA here is from genome assembly GCA_013397795.1 of Orthonyx spaldingii. Lineage (NCBI taxonomy): Eukaryota > Metazoa > Chordata > Aves > Passeriformes > Orthonychidae > Orthonyx > Orthonyx spaldingii. The sequence continues at coordinate 2,378,958 of VZTJ01002120.1, read as the reverse complement.
TAGTTTAAGCCAGTTGTGAGCAATTTCTGACCAAGTGCAGTGTCAGGACACATGACACATTTTTGCTTTTGTCTTTTGTGCCACCAGTTCATAGCAAAAGCCTGATTTTGTAAAGCTGAACTGAGGTTTTTGGCTGACTGCTTAAATGAGCTGCTCGGCTATTTAAATGAATCTTCATGAGCTCTCTTAAGGATTTTCAGACATTTTCCACAAGGAAAATGCCTTCTAGCAGTTCAAATGCTCTTGATGTTCTATTGGTTTTCCTTTGTGCCTCTTCTCAAATTTTTTTGCTTTATCCACTAACTTACTGTTGGTGTAATTCTTTTTTAGGACATTCAGAAGTACCAGAATGCCACATAAACATAATATCTTCAATATCCTTCAATCCTTTTCCTCTTTTTCAAATATTTCTCCTCCTTGTATTTGATGTTATTCCCTTCAGAAATTGCTTTCAATTGACTTAGCTTTTCTCTTTTCTCTAAAAATCTTGCCTCAAGCCTTCTACTCCTATCATTCAGTGCAGACATATAAATAGAGACGGGCAATGGCATGATACAGACTTCAATCATTTATAAATAAAAGAGGAAATATTAATGGCTATAATGCCGTGATTTCATGAGTTGTGTATGTACTACAGCTTAATTAACTTTTGTTACCACTCTTTCCAATTTAACATAGTGCAACATATATCACAGAGTTCCAAAGAGTCAGAGAACAGTTGAGGCTGGAAGATGCCTCTGGAGATCATCTAGTTCAAACCTTCAGTTCAAAGCAGGGTCAGCCACAGCTCAGGGCATCATCCAGATTGATTTTGAATATCTCTAAGGATGGACACTCCACAATGTCTCTGGGCAGGTTTTTCCTAGTGTCTGACCCTCCTTAATGTAGACTTTTTTTTCCTTATTCTAAGAAGAATTTCCTATATTTGGACTTGTTCCCATTGCATCTTATCCTGTTCATAGAAATCACTGAAATGAGCCATGTTTTTTACCTCATACCATCAGGTATTTATACACATTGGTCGTCCTGAGTCTTCTCTTCTCCTGCTTTCTCAGTCTGTTTATATGAAAGATGTTCCGATGTTTTGATCACTTTCAGCATCTTCAGGGGCCTCAGATTCCCAAAGGAAAATCTTAACTGCAAGGACTGAAAGAAATAAGTCATTGATGACCTTGGCATTCTCTATTCATCTTACTGGGTTTCTTGTACCATTTGGCACAGGACCATATTTTCCCTAGTCCCCATTTTGCTGCCAATATTCCTTTCAGGAAGGTGCCTGAACAAGCCATCATTTGCTCTCCTAAAGGCAAGAGCTGTGATCCTGCATTCTGCATTGCTCCCTCTGCTCAGGATCCTGAGCTCCACCATCTCAGGCAGCCAAGAGTGCCTACACTGTCACATCCCTGCCCTTCCTTTCTTGTGTCAGGTCCAGCAGAACACCTGTTGCCATTGGCTCTTTGGTTCCTTGTGTAAAAAGTAATCACCAGTGGTCTTCAGATAATTCCTGCATCCACGTGCCCTGCTGGGCTGTCCCTGTAGTAGCTATTAAGAGGTTAAAGTCTGGAGGACAAGGTTTTATTATTGTGAAGCTTCTTCCCATTTTCTGGAGAAAGTTTCTTTATTTTTTCTTCCTGGCTGTGTAATCGGGAACAGGCATTCACCAGGACACTGTCAGTGCTGGTTTGCTTTCTAATCCTAATGCTTAAATTTTCAGCTCCCTCATCATTCATCGCAAGGTACAGCTCCACGCATTCCCACTGCTCTCTCACATAAAGGGCGTTTACCCCTCTTCTCCTTTCTCGACTGTATACATCCATGGCAATGCTCTGATTTTGTCAGCTATACCACTCTGGGATCCCAAAGAGATAATATTCCAGCAACAGCACACACACCTTTCAATGTATAATGGCATCACATTTTTTTTATTAATAAGTAATATTCTTTTTTAATACTGCTGTTATATTATATGAATTCAAATTGGTAAAGATTTTTGGTTCTTACTATAAAACCCAAGATTTTCTTGATACTTGTGTCCTCTGGAATAGATACAGGTTCACTCATCTTCCAACTGCCTACTCACATATAACACTCTGTGCTTATTCACTCAATTTATCAGGGTCCTACAGACTATTCATTAGGGTCTGTCCAGAAGGACTAACACAATAACAAAGCAGATTGATCCTGTATGGTATTATTTTGTCTTTCATCGCTTCACTAAGTTTCTTAGTGACTTGATAGAAAATGACCTATATTTTATTATATGAATAATAAAATGTGCCAGTTTTCCATAATATTCTATAATATTGCTTCATTTTTATTACAGTTTTTCATATTATTATGACCATTTCTGCAAGGCCATTAGCCTGGATTGTTTCACCTGATCTTAGGTAGCTAAACAAAATGTCTAAATTACTACTTTAGCTTTCTGAACTAGTTTACCTGATGTTATTACTTTATTGTAGCATACTGCAATATTAAATTCGGGTAAGAGGGCAATGCTGATATGAGGTGTTCTGAATGGTTCTCTGGGGAAACCTAGATCTCTCCAGTAAAGAAATGTATGCAGATAGCCTAGAGGTCTCTACAAAAGCAGAGAGAATTGTATGAATCTGGGACAGGGTGTCCAGGAGACCTTGTTAGTCTAACAAAGATGAGCAGTGTGATAAATCCATTGCCTTTGCATATACATTGTACTTATCAGGCCTGACACCCCTCAAAATACAAAATTAAAATTTCTCTGGTGTATTTTCCTGCAATTTCATCACAAAGAGGTTCCAAAAACCAGGGAAATTTTTGTGTTTTTCCTTTGCTGGAATCATATCCTTTAAATCATCACAAGAGAAAAACGCATAAAGATTTGAAAGCTTCTTCTCCAAATTTTTCTGAGTGCCTCCTTGAAAGAGCCATAGCTCTGATACTTACAATACTGATTCTATGTCAGATATTTCAGTTGACAGCTTAGTGTTGCTGCTTTTATTCCCTGAGAAGACATAGCCAGGTATTAATCCTGCAGTTTCTTCTTTTGGTATTCAAAGAAGTCCAAATATCCAACACCACCAAACCACCTCAAAATTTAACCCAAATTCTTCTGAGTGTCAAAATCACATACTAGAACCATGGTGCTATAAATTATGTGGGAATTAAGAAATATAACTCTTGGACTGCAGTGTATCTAAGTGAACTAGAAAATAAATGTTGATTTTAACTGAAACAGACATCATAATCTACCGACATTCATTCTTTTGAAAATACTGGCTCTTGGCAGGTGTAGAGGTTGACTGCCTATCGAATTTGGCCTTAGGATATCCATCTTAGGCAGGGAACTTGCAATGAAACCAGACATCAAGTTTGCATTCAGTAAACAGGACAGGCAAGACAGGTCGCACTTTGGTTCTGGACAACATAATTGCATCCCACAGGACAGCAAAAATTCTGGCTATTTCCCTCTCCCCGTGAGGAAACTAGAGGCTATGCTCCTCTTATTAGCTGTTTTTAGACTTTCTCCAGTGCTTTGCCAGATAGTCTATTGTCTCATCATGTACATTCATGGAAATAGAAAGAGATGGCTAACAGCAGAACACAGACTCTGGTTATCTGTAAACAGGGAAAATATATTCCATCAGAAGCATTACGAAGTCTGCTCAATGCCCAGGACAATGATGCAGTTTGCCCTTCTTTCTCTTTTCTCACTTCACTCTTCATTTTTTTAGTAGAGTGTGTCACTGCTTTGTTTATCTGTTTATCTGGGAGAGAGAACATAGAAAATCCACATCTGTTTCTTAAACATGCATACGGATCCTCCTCATCTTCCCATATCAAGTCTCAGGCATAGTTTGAGCTGCACTGAAGATAACCTTGTGTGGTGCCTTGACTTCCACAGAACTGACAATAAATGTATTTCTCAGTCATGAACTAGAACTAATCAAGCCTCAACAAAAAGAATATTTTTTTTGTCCTTTGGTGGCCAATTTTCAGATTTCAAGATCAGTTCCTCAAACTAGATTAGATTACCAGCTGCTTTACCAGCAGAGAAAAATACGACAGAGACAGGAAACAGAAAACTGGTTTTGTTTTATTTTGAATAAAATTTTGACCCAAATAACCTTCAAACTACAGTTTCTTGTTACTGCAAGTTTATTTGCCCGCCTGTGGTCTCTTCTTCAATGAGATTACTTCCTAAGTGAGGTATATACTCTATATTACTCACTCTATTATTTTGTCTTTAATATTTTGTTCTTTTCATCATTTTTTCTTAAGTAAAGTTGAAGTACGACTTACATACAGGTACTCATAACTTACATGCAGGCACACATGCAAAAGAAATAGAATCATAATAGTAGAATCATAGACTCACTGAGGTTGGAAAAAGCCTCCCATGTCATCGAGTCCAACGTTTGACCAAACACCACCGTGTCATTTAGACCAATTAGCACCAAGTGCCACATCCAGTCATTTCTTGAACACTCCCAGGGACGGTGACTCCAGTAGCTCTGTGGGCAGCCTGACCACTCTTTCAGTGAAGAAATTCTTCCCAATGCCCAACCAGAACATCTTCTGGTTCAGCTTGAGGTCATTTCCTCATCCTGTCGGATGATTTTGTTTGGATGGGACCTTAAAGATCCCCCTGCCCTGAGCAGAAACAGCTTCCACTAGACCAGGTTGCTCAAAGCCCCTCCCAACCTGGCCTTGAACACTTCCAGGAATGGGACACACCCTAAATACATATGTATGCATATGCACAATGGAATAAATTACATTGCTTTCTGGCTAATTTGGTTTTAATCTTTGCTATTATCTTTAAAGTGGAGATTTTCTGATTGGCCATCACAGAGATGATCACTCCACAACCAGGTGGAGCACAAGCCCACAACACAGGTGAGCAAAAATTTGCAATCAAACTCACTAAAAGCAGGTATCTCCTTTGACTGGGTAAATGAGTGGTTGCAACAACCAGTGAAACAACAGGAAAGGGGCAGCTGGAAATGAAGGAGGAAGAACTCAAAGGAACAACTATGGGAGAAAACTCATGGATCATTTTCTTAGGTAGCATTGCTTCAGCTCAGTAAAACTCATATCAACTCAATCTTTCTAACAAGGAAAATACAAACACTGGTAACACACAGAGCTACTACATCTGTGTTAAAAGCTGGGGTAAACACAAATGTAAATTCTAAATAGGGCCATAATACCCAAGTACTTTCAGTTTAAGTAGCTCTGAAAGAAAGTATGGTAAGGTTTTGACGAGTTTTGTCAAACTTTTCATCCCACAAAAATTAATCTTTGATACAGTTCTCATTAGATAAAAGGTTAATTTCAACTCTTATGGCTAGAATGTACTAATTAATTTTCTGAAGCCCTGCTGTACTTTTACTATAAACTATCTGGTCAATGCCAGTTGCAGTAAATCCTGTCAGCTGATGTGTTAAAATTCACATAGACCTCACAAGAATTGTAATGTGCATTACCTATCACATTCTAGCTAGTATCACAAGCATCAGTTCATTTTAAGGGAAGTATGATTTATAAGCATTTACACAGGTGATATTTAATAGGTATTGGAAAAAATTATGAACCCCTTTTATATGTTACAAAAATAAGAGTGAGAAAAGTAATTGCCACAATGTGTGTTTCAAGAGATTTACAAAAGTTGCTGAGCCTTAAAAGATAAGGATTTGTGAAGAATAGGAGACTGAGATATCCTTTGCTTTAAGCTGTCATAAAATTTTCACTCTCTTTTAGCCCTCTGGTGACATTTTTTGATGGCTTTGGGATTGTAACCCTCTGAATGAGAAACACTGACACAGAGCCTAGGATGTACATGTAGTTAGAAGTTTTGAAGACCTTCAGCACTTATTTTATTTTACTGAAAAGAGTTTACATTGATTTCTTCTCCTAATTGATGTGTCTTTTGTGCTAGAGTAACAGTGAAGAGTGCTGTTAAAAATCTTAAGATTGTGTAGACAGAAGAAAGTCAGAAAGAGCTGCCATGTAATTCACAACAGTTTATGAACTACATGTACTGTACTCTGTATTTTTCCAGCCACTGCTGTGATAGCTAATGTCTCCCAATAGTACAAGTGACACTTACTGATGGCATAGTTTTATGTTAACTGTATTCCATTAGCAGATTTCTCTGTAAATCCCTAGGATACATTGATTGATAACACAACCCCACATGGAATTTCAGTACAAACCCATCATATTACAGCATATCACACTGACTGAATATCTCAGAAAGGTTTCCAGTAAAATTGCAAAAAATGTTGGTCAATCCACTCTTGTTCTACACATTTCCTTTAAAAAAGATCTAGGAACTGTATTTTTTTTTTGCCTAAGCAGTGTGCTTGGATAAATTGTAGATCTAATTAATTTGGATCAATTTGTGGTAGAATTATAGAGGAATATGAGATACTCAACCACTTATTAGTAAGACAACAGGTATTTACTGGACTATAGCATTACTACTAGGAAATAATTTCCTCACATACATGCTTCATTTACTAAATACCAAAATCATAACTACTTTCAGTTCTAGAAAGTGATACTAACCACATTTATATACAGATCTAGCACAACTGTGAAATGTGTATCACAGGGCACTGCAACAAACCAGGGCTTTTTCTATTCCTACTTTCTACATTTCAGACAATACCTGCATTAAGTATCAATCTTTGCTTTTTTGTTAACTGATCAATATTTTGAGCTCTGTTACTGAGGCACATTATATTTAATTAATGTAAAAAAGATGAAGTCATAGCTCCAGTGAAGTCAATGTTAGTCCTTCCCTTAATTCAAGTTAAGAACAATTTCACCCAGTAAGCAGCTGATTGTGACTACTATACAAAGACAATTACTCGTTTAGGAAACAAAAAACTGAAACATGCTGCTTATTTAACATTGGGTAGCACCCTCTAGCTTTAACAGACCCAGTTTGTTAATGGTGTCAAAGAGTTTGAAATATTTCTTTTCAGAGAATGAAATGTTTGGTTTTGCTCACTTTGACTAAATGGCATCTAAATTTAAATGGATACAGAAAGTGAGCAGACAACTTAGACACTGACAAATGTTTTTGTTCTTTCACTGTAAATATGTAAATAAGTACTGACTTTCTCTATGTGGGTTTGGTTTTTTTTTTGGGATATGCAGTAATACAAAAATCTCGAAACAATATGTTTTTGCTGTAGGACATCGTTACTGCTACCCATTTTAGCTGTCCCATGCCTGGCATTTATTACAAGTCACAACGTATACCTACAGATTATGGTAAAAATGCAGAATACAACCAAATTATTCCGTCAGCCTTTGAACTGCATTACTAGATTGTGACCCTGTTACCTTTACATTCTGTTATAATGGAACTTAGAGCGGCAAAGCATTCATGAGTTCTTGACTACAACATCTACAGCAAACTGAGTACACATATACCTTTGCATAATGTATGCATTAATCCATGCCACAGAGAAAGTCAAACCTTCGACTAATCATCACCCCAGACTTCTAACTAAACAGCTATAGGGCAAATCTCTTCTAAATGTAATTCTGTCAATTACAGTGCAGCTGCACCAGGGATAAATATGTCCCATTGTCACCGTGATTGATGATTTGGCTACTCTGGGTCAGAACTGGGTCGTAACAAGAATGTTGTTTTTGATAAATCCTCCTCACTGACTTTCTCCTGCGACATCCACTTAAAAAACAAACAAATCCAAAAAAGCACACTCTTTAACATGATTTGTTTCATAAGGAGGAGGAGGCAGTCAAGGAAAAATTAAAGTCAATAATGTTGCTTTTTGCCTGAGGGGACCATTCACCCGTTATAACAATAGGGGGAGTTGTTGATTTCGGCATGTACTTTCTACTTTTCCATTTGCATTAATGAGAGCTTTATACAACGTCCCAGGAGTATCAATGGGAGAATAGATCATTAGGAGCCTGATAACTCTATTTGTTACTGTGCATGAACTTCCTTGAGCACCTGACTTTAAACCTGACTTTAAACCAAAGGTAGCTGCAACTTCTTGTGCTGAAAAAAATAACAGTTCAGGAACTAGTATCATTCATACCAAAGTAAGTATTTTCTCCTGCAGGAAATCTCAGCAAAATAATATTCAGTAGTCCCATATTTTACCACGACACTATGATCACCTGAAATAGAGGGGTAGTTCTGACTCCCAGCACCCTGTTACTACCAAATTCATTGCCAGTTTTAGACTGTGTATATTTTACAGCTGGCCTTAGACAATGCCATACACTGACAGTCTTTTTCAGAGTGATTGTAGCTTTGTTGCACACTATTTATTTTCTTACAGGAAACCATACTGATTATCACTGCAATATTCCTATTCTTTAATTATCAGCCGATTGCTTCTTTTGTCAACCTTTCTATTTTTTTTTGCCTAGTACCACTTTCAAACTAACCCCATTATAGATACCTAGGTCAGCCTGTTTGCTCTTTTACTACTGAGCTAAGATTTTTACATCCAGTCCTATGGAATTTCTTCAAGAATCCTGAAAGAAAAAAAAAAAAAAGGAAAAGTAACATAAATGCACTGCAGAGGTCTTTATCAGGGCTGCTCTGCACTTGACAAAGCTAAGATGAGACATCTGTTATTACTGGTAGGTGTTATTAGATGTACTCAGACACTCACAGCAGTTCTCTCCATGTCTGTACTCTGGTCTGATTAGTTCCTACTCTTTGAACATATATGCTCAAAGTGAAACTATCTACTCTGTGTTTATATGTGTCCTTCTCAATATCATACTTCCAGGTTTCTCAGGGCTTGTACTCCTGTGTCCTTCATCTTCAGGTGCAAAACCTGAAAATTGGGATGCCGAGGTTGCTGCTCCCTATGGTTTTTTATCCTGCCCACGAGGGAACTCTCCAGAAATTCTCCATAAAAATGAGACAAGCTTAAGTAGGAGTTTTTGCTAATTTCAGATATTTTGATTGAAAGATAGAAAGGCAACTTAAACAGCTTAACGGGGGAAGATGAGAAATAAACAGCCTTTGATAAAGGGGAGGTTCTGAGCAACAAGGAGGAAAGAGTGAGATAGCTAAGCAAAAATTCACACCAGGCATAATTGCAGACATAAACTGCTTTTAAATTCTCTTTGTCAAAAGCAAGAGTGCATTTACTCCTCTTCACTGTCTACCAATAATCACCTAAATTAAATTTTATAGGATTTATCATCCTTTGATCTGCACTTCCCATGGGGATTCACGGCTGTTAAGATGTGTTTATTTCTGCCTGAGGCAGATAAAATCTTCGGATTTGGGATGAGAAGCAGGGTCAGAAGATAAACAAGTTCCCAGGACTGGTAATGACATAGAGATGAGGAATGCTGACAGCAGCAGCAAATCAGAAAAGAGACATTTATTTGAGAATGAGACATTAAGTTTGTAAAGTGAGTTTCTGATGATGAAAATCTTGGTGAGTATAAAATGATTCACAGCACTTTGTCTAATTAATACTAACCTCAACTAATATATGAATTTTCAGATACTGCATTATAAAGATGCATCTATACAGCAATTTAACAAATTAAATCTTTAATCAGGCCAAAAAGACCAGGATAAACTAAGATGACTCTCTGTCTCACATCTGTGGCTCAGGACTGTCAGATGTCCATTCTATTCCCGCTTAAAGTTATTGTTTCTAGGTACTGTAAATCTGAATAGGTCCACATACCACATTTGTACATTGTTTTTTTATCAAATGCCCAAATCCTTGCCTATTCATCACCTGGAACCTTTCCAGCCATGCAGCACAATATAGAGACACCAGGCTGAGTTAGTTTTGAGAACCAGAACAGATTTAAACTCATGACAGCACCATGCCAGCACAACCAAAATATCTTCAGACCTGAGTTAGTTTCACCCTAGAGCTCTGCACTGCAGTTCTGCATCCAGCTCTGGGGTCCCAGCTCAGAAAGGACATGGACCTGCTGCAGCAAGTTCAGAGGAGGCCACCAAGCTGTTTGGAGAGATGGAGCACCTCTCCTATGAGGAAAGGCTGAGAGAATTGGGATCATTCAGCCTGGAAAAGAGAAGGCTTTGAGGTGACCTAATTATGGCCTTCCATTACCTGAGGGGAGCCAACAAGAAAGATGGAGAGGGAATATTTACAAGGGCCTGTAGTGAGAAAAGGGGGAGGAATAGATTCAAACTGAAAGGGAGTAGGTTTAGATTATATAACAGAAAAAAATTCTTTACTGTGAATATAGCATATTTTTGAAAAAATTCCTACTTCTCAGTAAAATACCTTGAGGTTCACACAGCATCACAGTTCTCCTATGATTAACAAAATTAAGTCTTCCTGTGTGATGAATTTCCTTTGGCCGTACTGGGATAAGCAAAAATGTTTCATATTACCATGAAGCTAGGAAAGATGTAAATTATTCACTATTTTTCTGGTGGCAAAATAACCAAAATTGCCTGATTAAAAAAAGAGAAACACTTATTTTTACATTTCTGCCATGATATGTAGCAAAATCTTCATGTAATGGGGGTATATTGTTTCCATTTCATCTCAAAAGAGACACAAGGATATGTAGGTCATTTTCTAGGATATTACTAGGAAGAAAGATCAGTGGGCTAACTGCAAAAGAAGGGATTTGTCCCAGTATTGCAAAGATTTAATTTTACATTTATACCCCAGTAATTTTCCATCTTTCTACAATGGCAAAGTTTACATTTAGACCTCAAATAATTACCATACTGGCCCCTGTGTTGTCAATGGAAATCTAAGATTTAATTCAGCTACCAAAATATAGGAGTTCTAGTGCCATCTCAAGTGCCCAGAACTATCTCCACTGATCTCAGTGGAGTAGGGATCCTAAGGAGTAGGGATGATTCATTTATCCTGTGTCACATCTGCTAGACCCATGCATGTCTGGAATACCCTGGGTCATCTCAAACAGCTCCAGGGGCTTCTGATCAGGCAGTTGAACAGAACTCTCTGTTGGTGAAACCTGAATAACAACTAAATTCACTATAAAGATACTAAGGCAGGACTAAACTGTGTAAGCACTGACATCTGAAACAATTTGAGGTGACCCAAGGAACAGGAAACAGGTAAATAAGACACTTGAAAGAGATTTATGAAAGCATTTGGTACAAGCCAGGGTAATCCATGGCATCAAAAATGGCACCTGCATTTCCATAACTTATCCCACTCAACTCTGATGAGTCACAGCCCTCTGTTTTTTGTACTGATGAGATGTAATCGGGGGTACTTGCAGCCACTACACTGTAGCCATCAAAAATTAGATGGATTAAAACCCATCCCTGTTTTTCTGGTAAGATATACACAATTCACAATGCACTTCACCTCATCTTAAAAAAAACACTCTCTTTTTGGAGCAATCAATCTACTTTTCATTGACTATAAAAGGTGCAAAAAAGTACTATCTCTGATATTTACAATTTAGATGTCTCAAGTTCAGTGAGCTGAATCTACTCAAAAGTCTGTGAAACAAGCAAAAAAGCTCATAATGTTTAATTTCTTCAAAGACATATTTATACCTTATCAACAGGCATTCCTGGGATACAGGCTGGGAGTCCTACAGGAAAATTAGGAAGATTGTAAAGTGTTCTTCTTGCTTAGCCCAAAGCACTTGAATGCATTTGCAGACACTTGGTGGCTCCATTCTGTGTGCCATGAGACACCAAAATCTCCTGTTTCCTCCAACGAATAGGTCAGGGTTCAGATGCAGAGGGACAGCCTCCCTCACTGTAGTCCATGCTGGAGCTGGCAGGAATAGGAGATCTCTGACACAGGGGGACTTTTCTGTTGTCTTCTCACAGAAGCCACCCCTGCACCACTTTCCCTCCCAAGAGCCCCCTTCCAAAGTCTTGTAGTGTAAGCTCAATACAAATGGAAAAAAAACCAAAACAGTCCACCAGAGACTTATCTCCTCCTGTGTTCATGTGCATGACTGCAGGGTGAGCTGTAGAAACTGTCCAAAAATGTCCAGGGCAAAGCACACAACTATACTGAAAAGCTTGTGTTGACAAAAGATTCATCAAAGGTGAGTGAAAAAGCAGGAGGGAAATTGTAGGAAACAATAATGAAACACTGTAAGAAAAGAAAATTATGAAAATCCTTTCTTGGGACACACAGATGAGTTGCAGCTCCATCACAGTAGAGAGAATGCTTCCCACCACAGAAACATTAGGAATGAATCAGAGTAAAGCACCAGACAATTTTACAAAATTCATTTAGTCACAGAGTGTGGAGCAGGTTTGAGCAAAGCTGTTACTCTAGTGGTCATCTCAGTGGGAAACTATGTATGTCTATTAAAGGATGGGGGGAAATATTCAGCCCTTAAATGATGCAGCCCTCCTGGAGCTGCTGTGTGGAAGACATAAACATGATATTCAGCAATATATGAAAACAGGAATATGTGATGGTTGGTAGTGCTATTCACTATTCACCAGAACATGGGTGGGTCAAGTTTGGTGGGTGTGGAAGCATTTGCATAATCTGCACACAGAAAACATTTTTATCCCATCACAGAAATTGATGTTTTGATGCAGAAGTGGTCAGGTAGCAATTGAAAAGTTATATGCAACAAGCAAGTGAGGAAAAGGAACCTTTGCTCTTAGAAGCTCCAAAGTTTGCATCTGTTGAAGAAAAATGAAGATCTGCCTAATGAGTGCAACCATCTTTACCTTTTCTGCCCCTATATTCTCAGTATGTTCTGTATCAGAGGTACAGTGTTTTCAGCATGCAACAGATACTGACCCCTCTGTCTTGCAAAGGATGTGTTAGAGGAGGCAGATTCCATAAAGAAGGAGTGTATAAAATGTTTATCTTTGCAATTTTTAGTTTGTGTGCAGTTTTATATAAATTTGGTTATTTTCAAAGCTATTTTTGTAGGGTTTCTTTCTCCTCATCAAGACAGCCATTTAACTGGCTACCCACTGAGCTGTTCCAATTAGCAGGCACCCATAGCATTATTTGTCTTCTTAATTTTTGTGCCATGAAGGTCCAGTCATTAGAGTTCAGACCTTGCTTCTCCATGATGAATATGTCAGGAGGGGCTCACCTCTCCAGCACAGTCTATATCACATTTTAGTTAACTTAAGAAACTGATTAATAGCCAGGTGTTGAAGAAGTTTGAACTAGATTTACCTGACTTCAACTTATATTTTCTACCTTTGAAATGGCCTCAGTCTCTGTGACTTGCTTCCCTGACTGGGAAACAGATAGTTCCTAAGTAAATGCAAACATTCTGATTTGTACTTTGACATCCGGAGTGCAATGCACTCACCTTAGTTATTCTGTCTTCTCTAAACAGAATACCCAGGAAAGTCAATAGTTCCTGGAAACAGAATATGATGCATTTGCCATGTACCAGTTCATCATCAGTTTCTTGCCTGAAATCCACAAATTTTGCACAGCAGCAAAGAGAACTCATTCAGTCTGTTCAGTCTCACCCTTTCTCTCCCATTAGCTATTTAGGGGCTGTGCCACAAACATAATAGGTTGAAAAGGTGAAATTTCAAATTCTATATAGTGGATTACAAAAGACTATTATTATCTATGTCACTAAAAGGGAAAGTGCATCCCTCATGCAGTAACACCTACACAAAATGTTCATAAATTTCATGACAATTCTGACATCCTCTACGTTTGCAAGGCAACATGCCCTCCCTCCCACCTCGTAATCTCCTTCATCTGAAAGAGTAATGTATTTTTAGCTGCCTCAGTGGGGCCTAAGGCATTGATTTATGAAAATAAGGTGGAAGAATTCATGAATTTTTCTGACCTCCATCTCTCATTCCTTAGACATTTCTATTTTAAGATGTTTAAAAAGATTTGTCCTAATGTGGCATATTATCACCTTGGTGCTCTGTATTTCACATTACTCTAACACACACACATATATCCCTCTACACCAAAACTATATGAATGTTACTTTGTATTGAGCTTAAAATGTCTTCCTTTAACTTACTGTTTTACTGAGATTTTGATATATGTTTTTTTGGGTACTGAGTCATCCTACAAATCCTCTTGAAAGACTGGAATAACTTCCTAAAGGTACTCTATAAATGCTGAAAGACAAGCAGATGAAATTGTAGCCATTTGATACAGAGTTCTTTTTAATATAATCTACTGAAGCTAAACCAATATCTCATTTTGCTCAGCTCTTGATTCTGCAGTAAGAGCCCCGCACTTCACATTCCAGTGACCTCCACTGCTCCTGCTAATTAATTCTTTGGCAGTGTTACTTCTGCTTTATATAAACATCTTTGATAGTATAAGTAGTTCTCCATCAGTAATATTGTTAAGTATTTTAAGATTCCAATGAAAATAAAACTACAAATAAGTCTCTGATTATGAAACCCTTGGAAGTGGCCCACGGAAAACCAGACCTCTTGTCATGGTTTAGGAATGGTATTTCCCAATTTAATACTCCCACAAAAAAAAAACCAAAAAAGGAGATAATTTTCCTAAATATAATTTTTCCAAGATGGAAGTCATATTTTCTTAAGTAGTCTTCTTTTTACTTTTTTTTTTTTCTGCCAGTCAAAATTTTTAATAAATTGATTCAATTTTATGTTTGTTCTCTTTGGGTGGAAAGTGCCTGTTTGCAAAAAGCCATCAGAAAGGCAACACATCACTTAATTCCTATTTAAACATCTGCTTTAGGCAGATACAGTGCAGTGTCAAATTTGAGTGGATCTTTGTGCTATATTTACTCTGGGTCCATGGTGAATTTTATCCTATGATGTCATGCTTGGGGAGCATTTTGGATAAAATGAGTGATGCCTTGAAAATAGGAGGAGAGGCTTCGCTATTTCATTTGCTGTTTCCAGAGTATTTTCTGTTCCAATCCTATCTCCTTACAGTAGTTAAGACTAACCTTTCAGGAGACATTTGGAACAAAGCTTCACCTTTAAGGCAACCAGGGGATGAAAACAATCTAAGTGAACTGGCCAGCAGGCAGGAGCTGTGTTGGCTCAAACAAATGTAGAAAGTCAGGTGAAAGGGCCATTAATAATAAAGAGACATTCAGAACAAATGTACTGACTTCACAGCTGAGACAACTTGTGTGAATAATAATATTACTGCTGAACTTTGCAGAACACATGGAGTTGTCCTTGACTTTGTTCTTCTAAACGAAGAAAGAAAAAAAATCCCTATTTCTGCAATGTCTTGCTCCAAAACTTCCTTTCTCTGCTAATATGTAGTTTCTAAGGCATATATTTGTCACAGATAAAGAAATCCCTACAGAAAGCTGAATTTGAAAAAAGAGGACACGGAAGCCAACAAAACAAAACCAACAGTTATCTTCATAAGAGATCACTTTGTCTGAATATTGACTTTACAGAAATTTTTATTTATTGCTATTACTAACAAAGAGTATTTGCAGCATGGAAATATAATTTTTATTTAAAATCCAATGTCGTTAACGTATTCAGACACATAGAAACAGAAGCTGTCTTTCCCTTTTGCTTCTAAGTACAGATTTCAAATCACTTCAGTTTTTAAACCTTCTCTATGGCTACACATCCCTAATTTGTTAAGAATGGAAAACATCAAAAAATAGTGTCAAAATTTAGGACCAAAGTTTATTTCAATGTGAGGATATTCTTAATAAATCAGCAAATCCAATAATCAAAAATTATGTGAACATCCATTGCCTTTAAAACGTTTGGACGTTTGGAGTGAGGGCGGTTTGTATTCCCAAGTAACACCACAGGTGATGGGGTCCTGCTCTCCTGATGATGGCTGAGCTCCTCCCTGACCATAGGAAAGCATGATTTTTTGCCTTCAATATTAGACTGTGTTTGTCTCAACCCACGAGTTTTCTATCTTTTACCCTTCCAATTCACTCCCTGATCCCACTGGTGGGGGAGTGATCAAGTGGCTATGTTGACTTTTGGGGTTAAACCACAACGGATAAATAAATCTAGCAATCAATTTTAAGACGTAACAGCTAAATAAGTGGATAGAATTGAGCTAGATGAGAAGTCTACTACACTCAAGGAAAAGGAACGTCACAGGGGACTACAAAATATTGAGCAGTATAATCCACTGGAGCAACTACCAAAATCAAAACACTCTAGGCAAATGCCACATTTTATAATACAAGCCATGGTGTACAGAAATGGCCTTCAATAGAAGAGGTGCAAACTATTCCAGGTGTATAACGTAATTTTAATTTATAATGTTCAACACTGCAGTTTATCTCTGTATTCTATTATTGGCTGTAGAATGAGACCCTCACCATCCTCCAATGCCACTGGAACGTATTTGAATTCTTTTGTCTGCTTGAGTTGTTGCAAATGTCCTTTTTGCATCATTTGGCCTTACATATTTTTACATATGAAAAAGAATTATCACAGAAAACTCTACAACTGATAAAGTTATGGGGTTTAGGGACTTGGCAAGTAGAATAATGTTGCAGCTAAAAGCACTAAGGTATTTTCTGCGGAAACACAGTTGTCCACTAATTCATGAGTAGTGATTTTTTCCGAATCATGGAGAAGTGATTCCTGCACTGTTCTGCTAATAGCTGATAAAGAGATCTACTCTGTCTTCTTTTGGGACTAAGCTCCCTCTAAGCCACAAGCACAGTCTTATGAGAAGGCAGCCTGTGACAGTGAGTTACTGGTGATCACAATGCATTGGTACTGTTTCTGAATGGTCAACAGCCAATGTGAGTCAGTTCTGTTGGATCATTTCATATTTTCAGCCAAAAAGACAATTTATTGATTTTTTCTCTTCTTCTGGGACACATGCAATCTCACTTGAAGTATTATTAAAAATATAATAAAGGCTTGAGAACTAAAACTTGACCATTTTCGTTGCTAAACCAGCACAAACTGCACTGAATTACAGAATACTTTGTCAGGGGATGCCATTTTTATTTAAACATAACTGATATCTAAGAAAACAGTGAATTTGACTCTGAGTTGCAGCTGAGCTCTAGTCCATCTCTTTGCAAAAGTCTAAGATGAAATAAAACTGGAGTTTAAGTCTCTAAAGAGACATTATGCATCTTTACATGCAATGAGAACTGTGCTAATCACAAGAAACTGAATTCCTCACTCAAAACTTTGTGGATTCAAGTGTGATATTTCTGTTAATAGTATAATCACTAGTTTATTCTGAATGTTGTAGAGGAGACACAGGTCCTTTTGGGAGGCAATTCCCATGTTAGGTCATCAGGAGGTGATTCAGCCCATCCTTCCTTGACTATTAAAGGAGGCAGCTATGGCTGTACACAGAAAATCTTTTTATTTAGATGCAATGAAATAGAAGATTAATCCAGATGGGAATATCTTTTCATCTTGAGACTACTTCTCAAATATCAGTGAAAATCCTAGCAACAAGGCTAGAAAACACTTCAGAGCCAATCTGTCCACTGATGGGTTTTAAGGCAGGACCCAAAACACTTAATGGCTGACAGGTGTTTATTCAACCTCTTTATTTAGGAATGATATTTCACAGTCCTCTCCCTATTGCCATGAGAGTGGCTCAATACTTCATGTTACATTATCACCCTGTGACGGGCAAACTCAAAAGAACTGAAGATTGAAACAGGAAAAAGACCAAGAAGGTCTCATTGACCTCCAGAATTCTGTAAGAAGTGCTTTACATGTCCTAAATGAGGCACAAATCAGGTTTTTTTCCCTTTTCAATCACCTTAACAATAAACAATAATAAAGAGCATTTAAAATTCTCCTTAATTTTTTAGCATGTAATCAAGGCACCAAATACTAAAAAAAAAAAATCAAAGTATCATCAACAAAAGTATATTTTATCTCTTAAATAAACAGAATAAGAATATTTTTTTGATATCTGGTATTTCAGATAAGATCACAATATTTAATTTTATTTAGTGAGTGAAACTCCGTATTCTCTACCTACCATAGCAATTTTATATTTTTACTTTCTGTAGCAATGCTTTTGTAAATTGTGCACACCTCCCAGATGATTTTGAGGTAAGAAAAGGAAGTGCCAATATAATCCACGTACATTTGCACTGTATCTACCATTGACTAGGTAGATATCTTGCCAACAACACTCACAGACTTTTCTTGTCATTTTGTTAATGATGACCCATATATCCTTTCTTGGACTGTTGGGGTAGTTCGTATCAGTGGATATCATTTACTTTTCAGAGTAGCTTAGAAAATACACAAACACCTCTAATTAATTTCTGCATTTTCATTAACAAAGAAGGCACAAAAAGCCAATGTTTACCAAAGATACTCAGGAAATTAGATGCAGTTTTAAAGAAACAAAATGGTAAGAAGTATACTGGGGCATTCATTATGATTTAAAAAATCATTAATTTCTTTCTTTAGATGCAGATAGATCCCACTTGAGTGCATGCAATTCAATAATGAAGAATCTATTCTACCTTTGAAAAATGAGGGATTTATTCATGAAAGCTCTCGTTGCACTAATGAGAGTTGGCCTTGAATTGATTGGAAAATAGATCCACAAACTGCAGACAGCAACACATGAGAATTATATTTGTATCTGTAAAGATTATGTGATAATGTAGATATCTGTATGGGAGTATGAGATCCTTATAATGCACTCAAGATATGAGGTGTGCGCTGGAGTAAAGAGAGGAGAAAATATTGGTTTAATTGCAGCATGACTAATTTATTTGATGTTGTTATTCTTTTCCATTTTAATTACACGTGGAAAGGATAAAATGGAGACCACGTACACATTTATACTACTGAAAAGCTAATAATTTTTGTTTAATAATAAAATCTTATTATGCAAGAAGTTTTACAAAAAAATTACATGTGAGAGTCAGTAATGTTTATATTGAAATTAAATAGACAAACATCAACAGGTATTTTACATTGTTGTTATTTTTTATGAATTGTACAATTTGTTTTGATGATACCATAAAAGTTTAGAGCAATCTGTTTACAATGTCATATGAACTTTTTATATATATATTTGCCACAAAATCAAATGCAAAAATTGTGAAAGAAAGTAGTCTTTGCTTTAGTTAATCCTAAGTACAAAGTTTATCACTCAGCAAGAAACAGTGATATTTGAACAGGTAGATATTTCAGCACATGTTTATTTTATTCTATTACTCAAAAAAAATCCTATTCTAGGACCAAGATGATTGAAAAAATAAAACTCTTTGGTATATTGGTGAATTTTAAGCCCTTAAAACTTTTCTTTTCAAAAGATTGAAATGTGTATGAAAAATGTCTGAGGTCTTGTTATTATATGCAACTTTAAATTGTCACATATGTATTTTTTCCTTACATAATATCTACCCGAAACATAAACCATCTTTGCCTGTTGTTTGCATCTCCAGCTTTGTTACAGCTCATGATCTGAGAAGGGTCAAATACACATCTGGTATAAACTGTAATAGATCATTGACTTTAACTGAAAACGGTAATTTACGCCAAGTTTGTCCCAAGGTCTCTTCATGCAAAATTTTATAGGGTATGTTGTTACCAAGTACAAATATTAGTTATTATCCAACTAATTTTTTCAAAGTAGAATGTATGATGTCACGCGGGCTGAGCTTCCCACTTCTGGAACTATGACAAGACTGGGTAGGCAGTATAAATTGTTTGTACACAAGACTTCCAACGGTTTGCTGGTTACTAGCATAAACTGTAGAAAATTAATCTTTATCCTGAATCCTAGAGAATTGTCCATATGTGTAATTTGTTCTAAAACCACATGTATAGCCATAATTTAATCTCTTTAGTTCACAGAATAAGAGCATCATGCACTGCAGTATATGAAATTCTGCAACTAGTTTTAATAGAAGAATAAATCCAGGAAATACATAGTTTAAAAATGCTTTCATTATCTCTTTTTAAGTATGGAGATGGCGTGTTGGAAAGTGGAAAAGAGGAGTGCAGGCTGTAGGGAGAGGGCTGCAAAGTATTGCTGAATCATCTCCTTCATAAAATTTAATCTTCATCTGATAGAGCTTTAGTTCTTTTCTTTTTTTTTCTTTTTCTTTTTTTTTCCCCTGAAATGAATAAGAGGAAAAATTGTACTTATTAAACAAGCTGCACTTTCGGCAAAACAACCAACACTAATCACAGCTCTGTGTTAACCAGCTGGCTATTAGATCAGCATTCCCAGCCTTGATTTGGATTTCTGTAAATCTTCGTATTTAATTTGTCAGAAGGCTACAGATAAAAGAAAACAGAAAGCAATGAGACATCACATGTTTTTAATTTCAAAATCCTATTATGACCATGGTCCAGTTTGATATTTAGGCACAAATGTTTGAAACCAAAGGCACTGCTTCACGCTTTCAAGCTAGCATGCTGTGTTTACCTGCAAATATCCATTTCTTTGTCCAAACATCGCCTCGATTTGAAATCAGAAACTCCCAGCTCCCATTTGTGAAGATTCAAAGTCACCCTTGCATTTCCAAGTGTGGAGAAATTTGTGTATTTCTAACACTTGTAATCAGACACAAGATCTTCAAATGCATCTACCTTTGCAGTCAACAAACAGGTGCCAAATTAAGCTAACTCTAGTTATGGATCTCCACAGTTTCTTTTTTTCTGGTTCTTTGAGTCATTTGATTTAATATTTACTATGCCTATTACTGGTTCTTTATTTGTAGCTATATCTGCTAAGTGTTAGAAACTGTAGATGTACAGGCTAAAGGATCCCTTTCTTTTGTCCTCCTCCCCCATCATTCCTACAACCTATATATTACCTGCCTCAATGACCACTGTTGAAATCATTTTAATAGTGTTTTAAGAGGGATTTTTCCTCAATTGTTTTAATCTATAAGTACAGATTAAAAAAAAAGTAGGGAAGAAAAAGACTACATGCAAAAAATAATCTAAAAACATCCAAACTAAACCACAACAAAATTACAAGAAGAAATAGGAGAGTGTGAATAAAGAAATGCATCCTATGTAAACATAAAAATGCAAAGGGATATAAAAAGACCTCTTCTATGAAGACAGGTTGAGAGTGTTGAGGCTTTTCAGCCTGGAGTAGACATCCAGAGAGACCTCACAGCACCTCTCAGTACCTAAAGGGGCTACAAGAGAGGCAAAAAGGGACATTTTACAAGAGCCTGTAGTAACAGGGAAATGGGGAAAGTCTTTAATGTGAAAGAGAGCAGGTTTAGATGAGGTATAAGAAAAAAAAATATTGACTGCGAGGGTGATGTGGCCCTGGCACAGGTTGACCAGAGAAGCTGTGGCTGCCCCATCCCTGGAAGTGTCCAAGGCCAGGTTGGATGGGGTTCTAAGCAACCTGGGATTGTGGAAGGTGTCCCTGCCCATGGGAGGGGAGTTGGAACTAGATAATCTTTAAGGTCTGTTCCAACCCAAACCATCTTGTGATTCTATAAGGATCCTTTCTCAATGTTGGGAAGAAGTTTTGCAGCCTGTACTTTTCTCAGTGTTAGCCTTTAATTTCAAAAAAAGAGTGCTA
Organism: Orthonyx spaldingii; assembly: GCA_013397795.1. Taxonomy (NCBI): domain Eukaryota; kingdom Metazoa; phylum Chordata; class Aves; order Passeriformes; family Orthonychidae; genus Orthonyx; species Orthonyx spaldingii. Next base: position 2,357,533 of record VZTJ01002120.1, on the reverse strand, counting down.
CAGTGCTTTATCATCATTCACTAATCAGCTGTGACATGTAATTCGTATTCATATTCATGAGTCCTTTCCAATATTCTAGGTCAGCTTCACCTCACAAGCACAGAGACAAGAGCATCTGGTTCAAGGACCATTGCTGGAGGTGACTGTGTGTAACCTTGCGCCTTTTCTTTATTATATGTTATTGTTGGCTTTTTCATCCCAGCTAACAGACTGACCACTAAAAGTTCAACAATATCATCCATCACTTCAAAATACTCTTACGTATGACTTGTCTTACGCTGGCAGAAAGGGGTGAGGGATGATCTGAGACAAGCATAATGGCTGACTACCTCCGTGCAGTCATTTTGAAACTCTGCAAGAGCAGCGTACAGAAGATGACCTCTCTTCCTGACCTAAATTGATCTCTGCAGCTAAATGGGGTCAAGCCTGGCCAGTGCTGGGAATGTAGAAATGTTTCTTACAGCAAAGTCGAAGCTTTGCATCACTCCTCCAAAGCACAGTGCAGGCAACCCAAACGGCCTGGAGGCAGTTCTTGATGAGATGCTTTGTTCTGAAGAATATTCTTATCCCAGAGGTAATTGCTCTGGGCGAGGATGTACCTATTCATCCTAAACTTCTCGGAAAGGAACAGAAAGGTACCAGCCCTGGCTGTCTTAAAAAATCCTTCAGCAATTTAACCAAATGTGGTTTTATTTCAAGGGAGGGTCACATGAGAAGGACTGGATGATGTAAAGATAATTCACCCTGCCTGATCAGAGAAGCTGATGCTGGAGTAGAAGCTGGGAATGAGGTCTCTGCTTTCAATCCTAGAGTTCTAGTCCAGGAAAAAGGTAAGTTGTCAGGATTGTGACTTGATAGTGAGAGCCAGAAAAAATAACAATCAAAATCTGTGATGAAAAAAACTCCTAGACTTTTTTTTTTAATTTAGAAATCAAGGAAAAGCATTGTTTTCTGGGATTGTCCTGGCCCAACTGAAATGTCTTGTCACCGTGGCCTATTTCCCTGTTTAACAGGGCAGCAGACCCTACAGAAGATAAGAGTAATCCATTCTGAAATGGTTTCTGCCTTGCTATGCTTCAAAGCTTATGATTTTAGCAGTATTACACCTTTCAGGTGCCTCACATGATGCCAGGAAATGCTCCTCTGTGTATCTGAGTGGCTGTGTGGAAGCTGGATGACGTCCAGCCCTGCACATCCAGGGATGCTGCAGGAATCCTATCTGCTGCAGGCTGCTGTGACATACACAGAACAGTCAGAGGGCTGGTGTGTGTTGAGGAAATGACATAAAAAATGTTAGAATGACAAGTAGAGCCAGAATGATTAACAAAAAGCTCCATGAGAAAATAATCATTCTCTATTAAAGGAGAATTATAATAAATATCTGCTTGGTTTTTTCTTACTCTTAAGCTACAAATGAATGTTCAGTCTTTGGAAAATGTGCTACATTGCTAATTTGAACTGTGCAAATTTTTATGTACTGGCAGCCTGGGAGAAGTTGTGTATGTTATTGCACACATATACACACATACACACATATGTGTCAATCCTTAGTGATGACACTCCATGGTACTCCAACCATTCCAGCTCATTTACTTTTTCCTATGCTAGAATTATGTTTCTGGAGTGGGATGAATTTTTCTTTCTCTTCCATATTTTCAATGTACATAATGGAAAGGTTTAAAGTATTTTCTGCAAGTTATTTCTTCTAAATCCTCTTATATTTTCCTCACATAATTTTAAGAGAAATTTGTTTTTGAAATCTAGTTTAATATATAAATCCTTAGTATGTAATTACAATTAGTGCAGCACCTTAAACCACTCAGCACATTCCATGAGATTTTATCTACCCCTGCAACAAGAAGAAATATCACTTTTTTTGTTTACAGATGAGATGAGCGTGAGAATGTAGATGTTTGCCCAAGGTCAGAAAGAAGCTTCATGTACAGCAGGAAACTGGGTCCAAGGCACCCATTTTCCAAGGGAAAGCCTAACCAATGGACCATATGGTCCCTCTGATTGCCTGAAATAGTACACCCCAACGAACCGTTCAGACAAAAAAAAAAATCCCTACTTTCACATATTCAGAATTCCCATCAAACTTGTAGAAAGGTTTTCTAATGTTTTTCAATGATGTCTATAAATCAAGATGTCATCTAGACAAATGATGACACATGCGTCCACCAAATGGTGAGAAACTGTCATTCATTAACGCCATATAGACAGACGGTGCATTTGTCAGTACAGAAGAATGAGATTAAGAGTCATATATTCCTTCAGCTCATTGTAATGACACCTTGTCCTGCCACTCTCTTTTTTTTTTTGCAATTTCATTTTTAAGTTCTATCCCCATCTAATAATCCTTGCAGTGCTGCTGTATCTTGTGACCATTTAAAGACAAAGATTTGAAAAATGTTAAAACATTTAAATATAGTTAATGAGATCTGGTACAAAGCAGTGATTATTTCTGCCTTATTTCAGGGAGGCAACACTTCCATGATAAGGATGGTTTCCCAGCTGTCACAATGGCTTCCCCAGATACATTATCCTGAATCACAGGTTTGAATCACAGCATATTCTATATATAATGATCTATTTTTATCAGTTTCTTGAAGCTTATTCCGGTGGAATATTCAATAGTGTCTTAAAAGCAGACATCTGCAGAGACTTTGTGCAGCCAAAAGCTTTTCTTTTTTAGGTAAATCCTAATTTCTACCTCACATCAGTGCCACATTTTTGTACATCTGGCTCACAAACACTAAGGAGGATGAATGAGCTATCAATGCATTATTTTTTGCTGTGGGTCCCAACAGCCACAGAAACTGTTCTAAGCATCAGGATGTTGTTAGTCTCACTGGCCCATAGTCAGATTGTGCAGCAGAGAGCCAAAAATGCCCTTAAACACCTCCTATGGCATATAAATTCATAGGGGGATTGAATGACTGAAGACATGTGTGCTCTGAATTTGTTTGAAATTGAAAAGAACTAATCACAATGTTTGGGTGAAGCAGCCATAGCAAGCACTCTGTCTGACTTAGAAATCATGACTCCTTCTTCTCATTAGCTGAATATGGAGCCAGAGACTGTCAGCTCATAAAGTACCATCTGAATCACTCATTTCCCCTGCAGTAGGTGGCCTGAATACAGCTGTCTTCTTCCCTATCAGTAGAAATACTAATGCTGCAGGATAAATAAGAGACTATGAAGTCTACAGACAGCGTGGGAGGTGAGTTATTGCTGACTGTGAGGTAGTGCCATCTCTCCAATCACAGAATTATTAAGATGAGAATCCAGCCTCAAGGAGATTCTCTCCTATTCATAAACAAAACATCTCTTCCATTTGTCTTTGAAAATAACACTGTATTCTTTTACAAGACTATTTCCTCCCAAGACATTTACTTGGTGCTCCGTTACATGTTGCTACTACAAGCTGATCTCTTCTTGCTGCTTGTGCCTCATCACATTGCTTCTGTTGGAGTTGGTGACATAGAAGTGATAGAGTGAGGAAAAAAGACAACAAATGTGCTTTTTTTTTTGTCTCAGTATAATTTCTTGCTGTTTTGTGATGCATCTGGACCAATACACACTGTCTTGAGTCTTTTCAAGATCAAATTTTAAGAAAAATATTGGAGACAGATCTTGGGAAACACAAGTCACTCTTTCCAGCTAAAAATGTCCCCACCTTCTTCATTATGAACAGATCATCTTACTTCAGTGATTTTTGGGTCTCCTACGACACTTTCACCTTCTTGTGACTATTGGCTCTGTTCAAGTAGAAGTAGCATAAAAACCTTGTTGACAAAGAAGGGATTCAAATTGAAAAATATTAAAGCTGCAAAAGTAGGATGACTCCTTTAAAACACTCTGTACCACTTAAGGTTTTCTTTAAAGTATGGGTGACTTGATTTGCATCCTGCTTGGACTGGTGTAAATCAGCAGGAGCTCCACTGGTCTCAATAAAGCTGTGTTGTTGCAATCAAAATGTTAGAGCCACATGTCTGCTTCCCACACACTAGATCGTGTGTGAGTTCCGATCTATCTGCTTTATAAATTATGAATGGAATGGGAATACCTTTTTTTTTTATTAACATATATTTTACCACAAGTGCTGATTAGAGGGACACATTTTCTATAATTCCTTTCCTTTTTAAATTGCAGTGCAAACAGTTTCTCAGAATCATTGCCCCAGGTTCAGAAAGTGATGATTAAAGAGGTGCTCTAAATTCCCCCTTGGGTTCATTGGGAGCTGAAATAGGCAAGACATGCAAAGATGATAGTGAAACAAGCCAGAAGAGGAATGGTTCAGAAAGGGAAATCAGAGCCCATTTTCAGTGTCTTAGTCCTTTTGTTGTTTCTGGTGGTTTTTATGGTGGGTGGGAGTTCTTTAAAAAAAATCTGTGCTTTTTGTTTGCTGGTTTTAACACAAAGAGAAACACTGACATGCTCTTTACTGAGGACTATTTCAAGTGAATCCTTTTCTAAATGTTCAAGTAATACAATATTTCAGAGACAAAAATGCAAGAACAAATATATGCAGTATAAATAAAATAGGATCAAGAATATGAATAATATATAATTTATAAAGAAAATTTAACACTATATGGACTGATTGTAAAGAGGAAAATGAATGAAAATACTCATCAGGGATTAGAGACATAAAAGTTATCCCCATTATTAGGCTGAGACAGTGTTGATCCAGCTCAGGGGACTCAATCTTCTATAGTCCAAAGGGGTGCTATTATCATAGCCATGAAAGCCTAAAGCAATTGATTGTCAAAGCTGGTTGTTCTGATATGCCTCAAACTATCTAAATTACATTTCAAAATGTTTTTGTATTAATATAAATTTTAAAGAAAAGCCTTTATGAAAGATACACTTGTCAAATGTTAACTGAAGCCATATAACTAGTTAAGAACAGATCTCTAATCAGAGGTGTAGCAGCTGTTGAAAAAAAATTAAATTGCTGTTGACAAATATTCATTAGTCATGAGAAAATGCATTATTCAGTTCTGACAGTCTGTGTTTTGGGTCTAGGGATACAGTAGCCACAGAAGTAAAAAAAGAAAATCAATAAAACTGTTGAAATATTACGCTTTTTCAGGCATAAAACTTATTTTTTTTCTGAATTGTCAGTTTTGTGACAAGAATATCCTTGAGTTTTCTTCACTTTCCAGGACAGTTTCCTTCCTTCTTTCCCACAAACAACTTCTCTTTTTTTTCTGAACAAGGACTTGTTTCAAAAATCTGAGTCTATCAAAGACATTGCTGAGATTATTCATATTCCTCTTTCTGATTTTCACGTCAGTACTTCAGTCTTAATTGTTATCCAAACTTACAGATATTTACACCACTTGAAAGCTTTGAGCTCCAAAAATAAAACAGAATAGCTTCTATTTAAATATCTGAATATACTGAATTTAGGTGTATGGCAAATACACATGGGCAGTTCATATACCCCAGTCTGAGCTTCTCTGCAGGGTGTACAGCAGGTACTTTTAGCTGTCTGTTGGCAGACAAGGCCATGAGTGAAATCCCTGCTGCTACAGATTCCCTGCTTCCAGTAGTCCAAGGAAGTAAGTCAATGACCACTGAGGTGTGTTGGACAATTTTGAAATCAGATTTCTTTGGTTACAACATAATGCACTATTTAATTTCTATTCAAAGTGCACTATTTAATTTATAGCAGCTAGATGGGAACGTTACTGCACTCAAAGAGCAGGGAAAAGAGGAGGAACAAGCAAAATCTTATACTTTGTCACAATTTTCATTTCTCTTGCACCAACAGCTGCCCAGCAAGGTTCACCCCAGGCAGCTCTGGAAGGAAGTTCGTGTTGCTGATGAAGTCCATGGCAATTTACTATCACTTAGAGTCAGAGAATAACTCAAGATGCATAGGGAATAAATATGCAATTAACTTTCAGCTTCGAACTGCCATATTTCTACTTTTTGGGTTACTGCACAGAAATATGTGTGAATTCTCCATTAAACAAATCGAGTAAAAATAGCAGTTGCAAGAAGCTCTGGGCTGATGGATAAACAGATTGTCTGCATACAATACATAATAAATCTAATATTCCTGGTTATAAAAATCCTACAGCATATGTTTAAGTCCACCCAACATTTCTTGGAAGCATCAGACATACTGCAGAGGGATTCAATTAATTAAAACCAAATGCAGATGTCTGCACCTGAACTAGTCACCCTAGACTCCCTCTAAATTCAATAGAGAGAAATGAGAGTTTCTAGTGTGCAATTCATCTCATCCTAAAGTACATGTCTGAAATAGATCAAATGAATTGCACATAAAAGTGTCTATTCTCTTCAATGGCTATAAAGGAATACCTAGAAACTAGCCCTTCTGTAGATGTCTACATCAGAGATATCTAGAGTGTGATTGATTTTATCTTACTTTGGACATTTCAAGTCTGTGTGCCTACACTCCCATTATAAGCAGCAGAGATTAATCCAGCCAAACAAATGAAAGTGTCTGTCTTAGGAGGAGAAGAAAACCCTTCCTTAAACTTTAGTAAAATGATTAGCAACCTTGTGCTGAGCTGAGTTCATGCTAAGATAGAGGTATTGTGCCTTCCTCATCCTACCCTGGGAGCAGCTCATCGTGAGCAAAGCAAAACAGCTCAGTCTGCTGCAGACTAGCCTTGGGAGAATTATTCAGTCAGTTCCTGAAACAATCCATCAGCTGATCTCAACAGCCTCTACTGCAGCATATTGCCTCTTATCATGGGATTTATATTTCCTTACAGCCCTCAGGCTGGCATAGCAAAGCAACATGCAAGTTAGCAGACACAGTGTCAGTACAAGATGTGGACTTGAAACATGAATTGTCCATCTCAGGACAAGAGACCCAATATAGCACAAAATAAGTACTGACAAAATTCTTCCACGTAGCTCCAACTCTGCAATGAGACCCATACTCTAACAAGAGCAATAGGCAAAGGTGGGAGAAATTTGAATGCACATCTCCCCACATGAAATTCATCTCTTTTTCTAAAATTGTGCTGCAAATGTTTAATCTAGTGTCATATTAATGCATGAACCAAGAAATTGATTCTCTGGAAAAGTCAGATGCTTAGTTTCAAAGTTTGAGATACTAGAAAATAATCAGTTCTTAAATAAGTGCAGTAGATGTCAGCAAAACATATTTGCTTCCTTTTGACAGCATTTTATCTTCACTTCAATAGCTGATTTAACTTCAATCTGCTGTTATAAAATGTTTCAGCACTTTCCTGGTTTAAAGTATTGGAGTGTCAGTGTTTTGCAATTTATACAAATTTTTCTCTAACATACAATTAAAATCCCAAGCAATTATAAAGTTTAACATATTCTGAAGTTCCTTTAAAAATGCAAGAGAAATGCATGTGGTAGAGGCATATATAGTACAATTAATAAGGATTAGGAAGAAACTGTTAGTCACATAATTGGCAATAGTAAACCTTCTATTTTTATTGGTAAATGTTTGATATGTTTTATGAATCAAAACACTTCTAATAAAAATTACTCTTCCACATATTTTCTGGGGAGAGCTGAAGAACATAAAATTTGATTAATTCATCTTCTTAATGTATGCGCCATTAGATGACAATAAATGTGTTGCCAAAAAAAAGAGAGAGAAATTATATTTCTAATTTTTTATATTAATTTATCATGTCAGTCTATAATGACAATCAATGTTGTCTTAACTTGTGTGGTGGGTTGACCTTGGCTGGATGCCAGGTACCCATCAAAAGTATTTTATCTCTCCCCCTCCATAAACTATAGAGAGAAAATAAAGTGAAAATCTTGTAGATCAAGATATGGACAGGGAGAGATCACTCCCCAGAGACTATCATGAGCAAAACAGACTCATCTTAGAGAAGTTAGCTTAATGTATAACCATTCAAATCAGAGGAAGATTATGGAGAAATCGAACAAAAACTTAGAAATGCCTTCTGCCTCCCTTCTTCCTGGGCTCAATTTCACTCCCTAATTTCTCTCTCTCCTCCATCCAGCAGAGGTGGGAGTGGGAAAAGGGGCTGTGGCCAGTTCATCACACATTGTCTCTGCTGCTCTTCTCTCCTCAGGGAGAGAACCCCTCCCAGTCTTCTCCTACTCCAACACAGGGTCCCTAGGTCAGGTGCCCAATTTTTCAGATAGCTACAGGTGAACACATCCCAGTTAAAGAAAAATCACTTATCCTGAAACTGACTGCAAAACAAGGGGAAAAGAAAATTCTTCAGAGTTCTTTCCCTACCTTTTTCTTTTTCTCCTTGATGGGAAAAGTGTTGACTGAAGAACTCAAGGAAGAAAGAGGTGTTTTTCTGTGTGAAGCTCCTGCTTGTTCTTCTCTACCTTTTGTGTTTTTTAAATTAATAACTTTTGATGAAAAACAGCATCAATCTAGAATATTTACAACTGTCTTAAAAATTCATATTTGAAACCAAGGAAGCAGTTAAACACTTTTGTCAACATTTCTTGAAAAAATTGTGAGCTGCATTAGATATCCATATTTTACCTTGATTTTATCTGCAGTTGTGATACATGAAGCCATTTCATTATTCTCATGTTGACGCCTATGTGATACAACAATATTGTATCTACATTGAAGTATGGAATGTGGTTTACTGTGATTTGCAGTAGTCTTAAAGAACAATTGTGAAAATTACTGAAAGGTAACAAGTTGTAGTGGGATTGTGTAGCAAGGTTGGGGGAACAGGGGTCATGTTACAGGGGTAGCTTTGATGAGAAGCTGCTGGAAGCTTCCCCCTGTCTGACAATGCCAATGTCTCCCCCCTGTCTGAACCAATGCAAGCCAGCTCCAAGAGAAACCCACTACTGGTCAAGGCCAAGGTCATGAATAGACAACAGAGACAACTCAGAAGATGATAGTAAAAGTCTGAAAACCATAAACTTAGGAAAAAAATCACATCATAATAGAGTTCACCCAAGCTCTTACATTTACTTGCAACAAATCCATATTTTCTCACAAAAATTCAGTATAATTAGATGAACCAGTTTATATACAAAATTGAAATTTTCCTCTGTTTCTTGACAGTGAAATGCATTAAAAATCATCAGACTCTAAAGAGTAATACATGCTTTGAACATTTGAAGATAGATACATTACTTTGTATTGTTTTTTCCTTTTAACTAAGATTTGATTTTTGAGATAACTTTCACGGGGGTCATAACATGATTAAAACAACTTGACTTTCTGTAGAAATTTTTTTATACAAATAGGATATTTAGTATCTTCATTAAGAAGCAAATGGAACTGGAGTTATAGTGATAAGATGCAGTTGATTTCTGCCCAACTGTTTTCATGAGATGTAAAATAACATTTCTCTGTTAATGTGGCAAAGCCCACAAAAGGCATCTCAAATCCCAGAATCCAGATCACAATGAAAGAGAAGGATCACTATCAGAAGGATGCATGAATAAGAAAGTTTCTTGTTTATTTAAGAGAACGATATAAATAGAAAAACCTTAAGTGATATTCCCATTTGTACTTTAAAGAGTTTATATTACTAAGTTTCATCTTTCTGGAGAACTTATGAATTGTGTGAAAGCAATTATTTGAAAAAAATCACAAAAAGTTAAGGAAATAATGAAGGTTAAAATATATGTTACAAATACTTTCCTCGTGTTTTGCTAGATGAAGTTAGGAATTTGAGGGCACTTAAAATGTTTTTAAGAGAATATAGACACAAATGGATCATGATTTTCCTCTTTGTTAACACGTTTTTAAGTTCTGTGTGAGATCACTTGCAGTCAACTTTTCCAAGTGCATAAAAAGAAATTAAATTTGAAGATTCATAGTATTAACCCAAATATTCTCTACACATGATGCGCATTCTTACTCTGTACTTTGCATGAAGCTATAAAAGCAAAGGAATTATCTCCTTCAAGGCATCTCTTTCAAGGATTAAGTCTTCTTATTATAATCTAATAGCACAATAACTTTATGTACATTTGTACATTGATGCATAACTGGGTAGTTTCCTCACATTTCTGACCAGCAGCTACGTGTTCAACAAGAGATCTACATTTGAGAAGACAAATTCAGACTTTTATTCCTTGCAACCTCAAAGAGGTTAAAGATATATCCACTCTTTAACATTAAGATGCATTGATTAGTGTGTTGGTATAATAAATCTTCTCTATCTTCAACAGAAGCCATTGATGAGGAAAGCATCGATAATGAAGAATCAATCCACAAAACCCACAAATGACCATCTGAAATTACTGACCTGAAATTATCTGAAATTATCTCCTCTCCTGCCCTGACAACAGGACCCTTAGTCTATCAGAGGCCACCCTACCATATTTTATTCAACATGAGTTTCAAATATATGCTTTAATGTGAGTGCAACAATGTAATGACACTTAACAAGGTGTTGAGGAGTGCAGGTAGCTCAGGGTGCAGCTGCTGGGAGCTGCAGGTTGAGCTCTGGGTGGCACAACCCAAAGCAAGAGGCTGTGAACTGCCAACCCTTGGCACAACCAAGGGCACAGGGACCTGTGGTGACCAGGAGATTGGACACTTGAAGGCACAGCAGGAGCCAAGGACTCAGAAGGAAGAGTGAGACCTTTGTGCACTTACACTGTGAGGGTATAAAAACCAAGGAATTCTTTTTTTTGGGGTCCTTCCTGGGAAGCAGCTTGAAGTTCTTCCATGTTACTAGGCTGTGAACAAATGACTTCATGAAATGAGACAAGTGAGACTCTGCTATGGGCCAAGCTGGTAAGAAAAGGTGGTCTGACTATGTGAGAGTGGGGTGTGTAGGGAATCAAGCATGGCACTCATTGGCTCACTGGAGCCACCCACTGCAAAAGGTCTTCAGTCCCAGTGGTTGAAGTCCCTGGAGGTGCCAGTGTGCCTGCCAGAGTGCCTCCTGAATGGTCAGATGGGGAAGTTCCTTAACAAAAGCATCATGACCGTGTGCTATAAAATGTATATTTCCATACTGTCCCCTTATAGGCATGAATCAGGAAGCAGATTCCAGCATTGTGACCTGGATGAAAGGTGACAGCAACTGAGGGGCCCTTGCAGGAGAAGACCTTTGCATGTCATCTCATAACACGGGTGCCTTTGAGACATGCAACCTTGAGCACCTTCTAGGAAGGACCACATAGCAAAAATATTTCATAGAATCATAGAATCTCCTTAGAAGGGACCCACAAGTATTTTCTAGTCCATCTCTTGGCCCTGCACAGGACACAACATGTGCCTAAGAGCATTGTCCAAATATTTGTTGAACTCTATCAGGCTTAGTGCCATGACCACTTCCCTGGGGAGCCTGTTCCCGTGCCAAACCACCCTCTGGGTGAAGAGCCTTGCTCTGAGCAATGTGACTGACATGGCAGACAGAGCCCTTGAGGAGTCAGAAGATATATCCTGTACCTTCCCTGAACCAAATACATGGGTAGAAACTCAAGGGCACAGACTAAGCTCAAGGAAAGCTTAACCATCAGTGCTCTTTATACCCCTGTGGATGATGAAAAACAATACCTGTCTGTCCATATGGCATTGCAAAAGACAGTTCCTTCCTTAAAAAAAAAAATAACAGTGCTGTCTTGATAAGGTGAATTATATCTTTCTTTTTGGTCAAGAGGAGAAAGTGATCAAAACAGTACACATACTTTTATGTTTTCATTTCTCTGGAAGAAAAAGTAAATGTGCTGTGTAGCTGTGCCTCAAAAGAAGACCTTTAATCAGCAAAATATTTCTGTGGTTTTCAAAGCCTTTCTTATGGTTGTCATAATTTTTATATATTAATTTTTCAGCTTTAAATTAATTTTGTCATACAATGGAAAGATGAAATAAGGATTGATTTTGTTGTGCAGAAAGGAAAAAGTCATTGAAAATTCTTATCGTCTAAATTTTATTCCCCTTCCAGCAGTAAGAGTCTATACAAAGCATATTTCTTTAGTAAATTAATAAAACTCATGTCATTTTGAGCTACACCTTAAATTAATAGTAATTAATTATTATTAATAATGGTGATATTAATATTATTAGCTACAGGTTACAGAGAAAAAGGCAAATATGTTTAGCATTCTAAAGCTAGTACCAATTTTGTAAGCTTTCATTTCAGAGGAGCTGCATTTGCTGCTTAACTGCACAGTGGGACAAGTCCTATGCTACTAAGAACAAAACCTAAATACACATAGAGCTTCATTAGCCTCCCTCAGCTATCAGATTCTAGTCCCCGAGGAATACTGAAGTAGAAGCAAGCATTGAAACATTTCTTTGCTGAATTTCATTATGAAAACATATACCTGACACTCAGCAACCTGAGGAAGCTCCATAGGCAAGCAACAGCTCTCAAATACCTTAAAATCAAATCTCTGGTTCTTTATTCTTACAACTGAGCACCTGACTTTTTTTCCCACTCTGAATTCTGACCTGATTTTTCTCTGACTATTCAATGCAGTTCTGCTAAGATTTTTCTGTGAATTTTCCCAGCTACACTAATGGGATATTCTCCACACTGTTAATCCTTGAATTAGTTCCAGTTAACCTTTGCTGTGAATGAGCATTTTAATGTATCCCACTTTTAGTTCCTTATAATCTTCCCTATTCTAATGCTGTCTGGAAAACACAATTCTATAAAACAGTGACTGTTTCCTTAAAACTAGTTAAAATCAAACAAAGATAAAATCTCTTAAATTGTAGAAAAGAGAGAAGAGAAGAGAAGAGAAGAGAAGAGAAGAGAAGAGAAGAGAAGAGAAGAGAAGAGAAGAGAAGAAAAGAAAAGAAAAAAGAAAAGAAAAGAAAAGAAAAGAAAAGAAAAGAAAAGAAAAGAAAAGAAAAGAAAAGAAAAGAAAAGAAAAGAAAAGAAAAGAAAAGAAAAGAAAAGAAAAGAAAAGAAAAGAAAAGAAAAGAAAAGAAAAGAAAAGAAAAGAAAAGAAAAGAAATACATTGACTAGATTTCATGTACCCTAACATATTAAGTGGATTCCCTGGACATATAATATTTTGTATCTCAATCTGCAGTACACAATCTTAATTATTCTACATTTGAATCATGCTCAGTGGTGCTGAATGCTTAGAGATGAAGACCATTTTTTCATAATTTGCATGTAATATCTTAAAACATATTTGTGATCATAAAGTGGGGCACCATTTTGGTTATTTATTTGGATTATCATAATACTCAGTAGTCTTGTTCTAGACCATCTGCTTAATAAAATATTTCCACCAAAATTTAAAAAAAAAATGCAGAAAAGGGGAAAGCACGCATAATCCATGATGTAGTAAAGAGGAATACATTGGCAACCCAGTGGGTTTGGTACTCATCATGGAATAGGGAGCTTTAAGAGAGTTACAGAGAGAATAGTGCTGTGTATCTGCAGATGTTTTACTTTTGATTCTTCATTTTCCTGTCAGTGTCCTGACACTTTGTAAAAATAGTCTTTTAGTACTCTCCAGAAGCATCACACTTCATTGAGTATATTACTCATCATTATGTGTATTTTTAGATCTGTATGAATTAAAGGAATTTGTTGAAAAACTATGTGTAGACTGGTTTTATCTCCCTTTATTTCAGTTTCATAGTTTGGAAAGCTCTTGGAGATGTTCACAGGAATGATACGACTATGAAAAGAAAAAAAAAGGGACTGAGTTATGTTTTCTGACTCTTATTTGACATGAAATCCTGTATTGATATGCTCCAATGAAAATGGTTTTTATCTTTTCCTGAAGTTTCATTTCTATAAAGTATATAATTGAGGACATTACTCTGCCACCAGCTGAATATTGCAAAAGTTTCAAAACCAGACTCTCAGCAGTTTTTATGTTTCTAGAAGTTGATTGGTCACAATGTAAAAACTTGGTCTTCTACAATCTGGGTCAATTCACACCAAGATGAAGATACTTGCACCATTGTCATTTATCAGTTGAGAAAGAAATGCATCACATAAAATGTAGCTTTTCCTAGAGGAAAACAGGTGTAAATCAGTTAAAATGTTTGTCTGGAAACTGGCAGTTTATCACCTAGGTGATGATCCCTTTATATTTTTACTTTGTAGTGTGAAATATAAAACAATTTCAGATGACAGGATGACAAAATACCATTTTTTCCCCCCTGCTGAAATCTTTAACCTCTCAGAGATTATGATTCAGATATATTTTACATTTGAGATGAACATCAAGAAATCCCAAATCTCAGCAGCGAGACATTAAATAGCTGCGTGCATTTGGCAGTGGCAGTTTGCCACTAAGTCACACACTGTGGAGGATCCTCCCTGCGCAAAGGAAAAAGCAGCAAAACAGTTTGGAGATATGGAACAGCTTGCACCCTGCGAAGGGGCACTTATCACACAAACAGTGTGATTTTCCAGCCCAATCTGTTAATTGTGCTCATGCAACTTTCCAGGAGGCTCAGCCGACGTGCTGCTTAGATGTACGAAAGTACTGCTGATCTCAACAACAGTGTCTGTGCTATCCCCATGCTCTCCAAGGGAAGACTGGATCAGATGCACAAACTGGGATAAATAGATACAGTTCTGCTGACTTCAGAGTGCTTTGGAGCTGAGGATCTAAGTTAGTCTGTAAAATACTTCCATTTCTTTGCAAACTTTTTCTTTTGGTTGAGTTTCTCATTTTATGCTAAGAGGTTCTTCCCCAGAATGTGCTGTGTTTGGTCTTTTTTTTAAGCATGCTGTTCAATTCCAGTAAGATTTTCAAAATCAGTAATAACTACAGGATAATCTATTGTATACTTTTTGAGAAGAAAACCAGTTAATATTTTCCAATCATTCTCCACTCCCTGGCATATCTTTGACAAGCACTGAGCATTTTGAGACAGAGAGCATGAATCCAAATTCCACCTTGTCATTGGGTGCGGACGTGGACAAATCTGTTCTGTTTCAAGCCTCTGAATAGTAGTTACTGCTAAAATGCAAGGGCTGGATCTAGACCAGCCACGTTCCATTACCTGTCAGTATGTTCTGAATTATTTTTCTGTGAAAATAAAAAACATATCTGACCAGAAATATTGTTTATTTCCTTTGGCCAACAGGCATACCCAACTGGGTCTATACAGTGGTTTTGACGACAGCGATAGCACATTAGCATTGTGGCCTTCATCTTGCTTTTTCCTCTTAGAATTCCCTTAATTAAAATTAATGGTACCTGCAAGAAAGATAAAGAACATATGAATAATTCTGGAAGGAAGAAACATGCATTAATTTCTCTCTTCATGAAGGACATTATGTGGAAAACTAACATCTGTCTCTTCATGAGCCAATATTTATTCAATTTTATGTTCTGATTAATTTAGCAGTATTTAGAGCTCAGTGATTTTTAAATTGATGTTTTAAGACTGAAAAGTTTACATGTGTTAAACAGAACCATAAGAGTCAGCCTAGATTTTGTCTTCAAAACTTTGCAAAATTGATACAAGAATTCTATGAAGCAGTTTCTCAGAAATACAAGTTAACAGATTTGTCTGTAACTCATTTAGGTGATGGGAAGACAAGTCAGCATTATATCATTAGTTGTGGTCAGGGTAGCGTGACTCAGGTCAACAGATTGCATTAGTAATGCTATTTAAGATATATACTCCAGAGATTGTATTTTCTTAAACCTCAGTTTAGCTTACAAGGTGGGATTTATTCCACTCACACACAGACAGGTTAAAATTAATGTCCGGTATACATGTTGATCAAAAATACTCATGCAATAAAGGGAAAAATAACTCCAGAAATCCAGTTTTGGATACAAGGATTCATGTCCCAAAGTCACTTGTTTTCATCCACTGGCTAGTGACAGAGCCAGGCAAAGCAGCCAACATGTTTAAGACTTGAATCTGGCAAACGTTAGGTGATGTGAATCCAGTTTGTGAGTTCCTTTAATGGTAGCCTTTATACAGCTAACAAGTAAAATAACCAAAAAATCAAGAATGAAATCTTGCAGAGAGTTTGTCAATTGGCCTGGAAAGATGTGAGCATGGAAGCAATTATCAGAGGACTGAACATAAATACTGAATTAAATAAAAGTAGCAGATCCTGTCACTTTTTACTTTTCACTCCACAGTCACGCTGAGAGTCATGTGTATTAAAAATAAAAATAAAAATAAGCACGGCAGGAAAATCAGAAATTTTCTGATAATTTAATGGTTCCAGCTAATGGACTAAGGGCTACATGAGTACAGACATGTTAGAGAATGTATCAATGTATTCCAGGATTAAACTGGAAATAGACTGGACAGCAGATCTCTGCTGTGTTTTTATAGACAACTGAGCATAATGGTGTCTTTATATTTGACTGGGACAATGTGGCATAACCCAAATTGATACAAAGGGTAAAAACATACAAAGGAACAGGGAAAAAAAAATCTAGCTTTTTTTATTTTTCTTGAAGCGTGACAAGATCTCTGCGATCTCTCTTAAAGATCATGTCAATTCTAGTTTAGCAAAATTGTAAGGGAGAATGCTAAACCCATTTTCTCAGTACAAGTGTAATGCAAACTGCACTTTTCTTCACTGTAACTAATAGACACACAGCTGAGAAGACATTCCTCTACCAAAGGAGAGACTGAAAAGCTGAAATTAGAAATGATCATTAGCAAAATATTAGCAACATTTTTCTAATGATAAGCTAAGTAAGAACAAGAGGCAAAATGTATAACATGTCTGAAACTGCTCTTCTTTTCAGCTTCATAACATCATGATGAAAGCATAAAGTAGGTGATGTTCACTGGGAGCTAGGTAGCTCAGCAGCAGGTGAAATACTGGATGTGGGATCCTATTCATAAGTTGATGATGTCCCATTATAATAAACACATTTTGGGGTGGGCATCAGAGTGTTATGAAGAACATCACTGACAAGTAATGTACTTACAGATGTGATAATGGCTTTGTTCAGTAAGCTGGAATTGCAGTAGCTACCACTGCACGTCTTTTAACTATGTATCATCATTTTGTGAACAAAATATTCATCTATTCCTGATGAATGGGACACTTGTGCTATTTATTTCTCTGAGACTTGCATAATAGATGAAGACTCAGTTATAGTAACAATATGATTTATATTTTTACATGAAAATGCTCCACATAGGAAGGGGAATTATCTCAAATGATAATGTGCTCACTTAGCAGGATCAATGTCTTCATTTTCCAAACTTTTTGGGGAACATGAGGCTCAAGATCAACACCATGGAAAAGGACCTGGGGGTCTTGGTTGTTGGCAAGTTGAACATGAGCCAGCAGTGCCCTGGAAGCCAGGAGACCAACCCTGTCCTGGGGGCATCAGGCCCAGCATCACCAGCCTGCAAGGGAAGGGATTGTCCTGCTCTGCTCTGCACTGGGGTGGCCTCACCTCCAGTGCTGGAGCAGTTTTGGGTACCACAAGATAAGAAAGGCATTAAACTATTAGAGAACATCCAAAGATGGGCAATAAAGATAGTGAAAGGCCTTGAGGGGAAGCCGTGTGAGGAGAGGCTGGGGACACTTGGTCTGTTCAGCTTGGAGGAGACTGAGGGAAGACCTCACTGCAGTTACAACTTCCTTGTGAGGGGAAGAGGAGGAGCAGACACTGATCTCTGCTCTGTGGTCACCAGTGACATGACCCAAGGAAATGGCCTGAAGCTGTGTCAGAGAAAGTTTAGGTTGGATATTAGATAAAGTTCTTCACCCAGAGGGTGGTTGGGCACTGGAACAAGCTCTCCGTGAAAGTGGCTACAGCTCCAAGAATGACAGAGTTCAAGGCGTGTTTGGACAACTCTGTTAGGCGCATGGGATCCTTGGGGATTGTCCTGTGCAGGGCCAGCAGTTGGACTTGATGATCCTTGTGACTCTCTTCCAAATCAGGATACTCAATGATTCTATGATTCACATAAAATTGTTGCAATATTGGCAGCATTGCGGATGCTGTAGACATCAATTTGTTTTGGGATCTCTCTCATTAACTTCTGCTATCAGGTATTACTTAAAACTCTTTCAAAAAGTCTAAATAAATGTAAGGTCTAATAAAAAAAATGTAGGCATGAATGTAAGTACTTTATTACTGTATACAGAAACTGTTACATGTTCTATGAATACTTGCATAGCAAGTGAAATGCAGAGAACTCCATTCTGTTTGACAGAAGACCAACATGGTTAAATGCCTCCAAGGCCCACAAGCAATATGCCTTCCCAAACTGAAGCACGATTTTCAGGATACCCCATGGCAGGTGATTCGGTTAATAAGTCATTGCTTTCCAGGTGAGTTTATCATAAGGAAATATAATAGAAATTTGAGGGCACATACCACTGAAAGCACATAAATATTTAGCTGAAAAATAAGGTAAAGACAAATTTCACTTGTTCATGTGGTTTTGTAATAGGTTTAGCTCACCTGGGCGGTTTCCAAAAATGTGTTTTGTGGTTCAAGGAAGGAAATCATTCTTTTACTCAGAGTTACAGTGGGAAAACGATTTGGGATCCAAGGTTACACCGTATTTCCCATTAACATATATAGAGTTTTCAAGACTTCAAAAAAACCCCAGTTTTAATTAACCAGAATGATGAATGAATATTAACATAGTAGGCAATCAGGTAATCCCAACCCTACATACTTCTATCAGCTCTCATAGAACTCTTATAAATCCACTTGCAGGATGCCAGCTCAAACATGAGTGGCTGGTGCAGCACAGATCCCTCTAAGTAGTGCCTGAACTCAGTGGTGAAGCACAATATTTGTCCTGACAATGCTATGAGATGTAAGTGAGAACTGTGCTAAAGCCCAGTGTGAAGATAACACCCAGGACTCTGTCAGAGAGTGAAACGGTGAGAGGTGTTGCTTGATTATAAAGGTATAGAACATCTTCCAGGTGATTTCCTTCAGAAAGTGAAAAAAAAAATAAATAAATGAAGTTTTGGAGAGTAAGGCTGCACCTCACATATGGTGTGACATAAACTAACAGCTAAAGATGGCTCAGATTGTATGAAAGTGAATGATAAGTACCCGCTTCAGTACTGAAAAAGGATATCAGTATGCTAAAATCTTGCTCTTTTCTCATTAACTAAGTGTGAGTATATGGTTTGTTTGCAAGGCTACTTTTTGCCCTCTTTCCCACAAACTGACAAAATAAGGACCTCTGATAATTACTTAATCTGAAAAATCAAAATGATCAAGTCACTTACTATTTAGATACCTTTTTATGGATTTAAATATGCTGTCCGAAGACTCCAAATTTCAAACTTCTTGCCACTGTTCCAGAGGTTTCCTGTTGTTCTGAATATCAGAATAAAAAGTTTGTTTCATGAGGACATCTTTCAAAGAGAGTTTGGTCAAAATGCCGTTGTGACATGCTGCAGCAGTGAGAAGTGATTCATCTTTTCTCTGTTTCCTAGCCAAGCAAGGTACCCATTCATTATTTTCCCCAAATAGGACATTCTTTTGTAGCATAAGCTTTTAAAGTCCTCTTTATCTTCATTAAACTGTCACACCAACTGACAAAGTTTTGTCACTGAACTCCAGCAGTACTAGTATTAAATGAGTCCTACAAAGTTCTCTGGTGTAAACAACATTTGTACAGTACCTGAAACATAGTAGGTGATGTCTCAGCGGGCTACTCAAGTATGTCAGCTTGCAGCCAGCTACACATAATTTTCACACTCTTAAACTGACAGGGAAATCAGATGCGATTGTGATGAAGACTGGGTTTCCACACTGGTTATTTCCTTGCACTCCCAGAGTTAACACAGAAGATGGTTGCTGAAATCCACATTACACCCAGATTGTGCAGCTTTGCACTTATTTTAGACTTCTTAGGCTTGAGTAGTAACATGCAGGACATGTGGTTACAACTCAGTCTGTGGCTGTTTCTGGATTGATGAGCATATCCAAATTCATGGTCTGACTTTGGAAGGAAATCTGAAATTAAAAGATAAAGACCAGCAGAGTGGTATAATGGATAAAAGAAATTGTCTGTGCAGAAGTCTGCATGTACCAGCACATGCTACCAAACCATCTGACCAGGACAATTTCACAACAAAAGATTGTCCAGGTCCCATTCCAGAAGCTGCTGAATCTCCTCTTGCCCTACACAGCTTGGAACACTCAAGAGACTGAGATTCATATCTGTCCTGATCTTACAGATCTTCTTAAGGAGCTCCAATATATAGGTGAGGCAATCTGAAACCACAATTACTTTTTCCAATGAATATTTTAAAATTTTAACATTAGTTATATGAAAGGCTATTCCATTCATTGGTTAAAAGAAGTCAGCCTGTCCTTCAAATGCTGCAGAGCAAGTCTGAAAGGTATTCTTTTAGGAATACTAAGATTTCTTTGTAAAAGTTGATTAGATTTGACTGGTGGAATTGCTACAGACTATGGAGAAACCAGTGGGGAAAAAAATCACTTTTCATTGGCACTGTAGTCTATCTACTGAGGTCTTTTGCCAATATTTAAAGGTATGGTGACATTCAAGCACGACAAACTGTACTGATTGTACCATGAGTTATATTACAACTCCAACGCTTTTGTTGCTATCATTTTTCAACATGAAACAGATTCCCTGCAAAACAAATAATGAAATTTGAATAGCTGAGATTTAATCATCCTTTCAGTCTTTCATATTTAAATAATCCTTCCATATGTGCTATAAATTGAGCCCTTTTTCCTTGTTTATAAAATACATACTCCATCCAATGAGAGATACTAAAATAAAGCAAAATAAATTATCTCTACAGTGATCCTTAATCTGAACATCTGACATACAAAGAATAGAAAGTTCTGGAAAAATATTCTGTAGAATATCTATTATTTAAGATTAATTTTAGCCCATCACACATAAGTTATTGATATATTTTTCAAGATAGATGTTAACATTTGCTATCATTATTGTAGTAAATGCTAGTACTTTTTGTTTATCATTGAGAAGAAACATTTTGACTTAACCTTTCTGCTTCTTTCCCAACACAATGAGATATTGGTCCTGTTTGAGTGTTTAGAAATAAACAGTGGATATTTTATAGCAAAGAAATTGAGAGAGTGAGCACCTGAGTAAAATGGAAGGGCTGGAATAAGATTTAAATGCAAAATGGAATGTGGGAAAGGATAAAACATTAGCTTACTATTCTGATAATAGTAGTAGAAATATTCAGACTGACATATATGCTAACACATTTCCGGTTCTGGATGCAAACACACTTATTTACTGCAGTGTATTCAGGGCATTACATGTGCTGTGTGAGAAACAGAACTGCAATGATTATCACATAATTTAGGTAAGGGTTCTCCTACACGTACTTTTGTCTTTTGTGAAAACACACACTGTTGCATGGTCTGAAGTTCAAGATCCCCTGATGCACCCTAAAACTCCTTATCTTGTTCTCATTATCTTGTGACTAAGTCTGCCAACCTTTTTCTCCAAGTCATCCCATCTGCCCAAAATCTACCACTGATCACCAGTTTAGCTTTCTCAATTTAGGGGAAAAATAGAATTATTTTTCATTGCCTTCTGCCCAAGCCTCTGGCAGTCACATCAACAGTCCCATCTGTTCTTTTTTTCAGCTTAATCCCACCCAGATTTCTGATTTTAGGATTTGCAGTTTAAAGGGAGGATATGTGATATGCATAATCAATGGATTTACTCCACACTTGCACAGTAAAATACTTGCACAGTAACTCACTTTCTTTCTAGTTTTCTCATATATACATAGACGTGCATGTGCACACATAAAAAGAGTCATTTTAAACACACTTTTTTTAAATGGAAAAACACTTAAACATTGAAATATGTTCAGCCAGTCATACCTTTGGCTTGATTAAGTATTACTATTGTGATGAATTGGGTTAAGAGCACGGATGTCAAAAATGTTTAATCACCAGGCCTGACAGCACATGCTGTAGATTTTCAGAGCTGGGCTGGAGGCAGCAAAATAAAATGTCTGTACATAGGTCTTAAAATTGTCATTTTGTATCATGTCTCATTGTTCTAATATTAAGAAGCACAGACAGTTGCTCCATCATTGGGGAAATGGAGTCTGCTTCAAAGCTATATTTTATAGCTTTTCACAAATGAGAACTTAGAGGAAGAACAAGCAAATGAAAAAAAAAAAAAAAAATCAAAGCTGAGTTGTCCTGAAAATGTTATAGGCTTTTTTTAGGACCACAGCAGAGTTTAGTATCTGCAGGAAACAGAATCTGGTAGTGTTCCAAACTAGATCCATTAAGTAGAATCCTGAAAGTCTAATTTATTTGCTTTGTCACATCATAGAGAGAAAAAACAATGAAGAGTATGGCACACAAAATACATCTCACCCAAGTCTTGGGGTCAAAATCTGTGTGTGGTGCTTATATCTCTATGAACCCCTACAGCAGTGTGAGGATACCAGGCTGACAGCAACTCAGAATAGCTCTGAAACCTGATAAAGGTTTCAGTTTGGGTATAATTGAAATTAGGTCTTTAGGCTCCTCCTTGGACTCACCAGCCACCAATACTTCATAATATAGCTCTTCAAAAAGAGACAATTTCTGTTCACACCTACTGGGGTATATACCACACAAACAGAGATAATCTGACAGTATTCCTCCTTACAAACTGGTTGCTGCTGAATTCTGTGGGAGTCTGAATGAAAATGGCAAGGTATAACAAATTTTTTAAAGTATCTTGAATATTTTGAATAAGTATCTTAAAAAATAAGAAAAGAAAGGCAGAATGTCACTGCTTATATGGACACTTTACAAATATTTTTTTGGAAAAAAATCTCACATCATTATGGCATCTAAGTTTACTTCTGCATATATGGAATACAAAATGTATATAGAATCACAGAATCATTGAATAATCTGAGTTGGAAGGGATCTTCTACATGTGCATAATAAACACCCTCATAAGTGGTATCTCTAAAATCAGTCAGTGCTGTGGGATACAGAGTAAACTGTAGATGTGCTGGCAATCCGTAATGCTTTCCCAAAATTTTACTAATGTGATTGGAGGAAAGTTATATTCCCACAAGATATGCTTGGAAAGCAGAAAATTGAAATACTACCTGTTGAATCAGATGCCTTTTCCTATTATGTATGTGGGATTTTCCTTTTCAGCACATTCTGTAATTTTTTAGATAAGAGTTTCTTGAGTTTGGAATACACTATCGCTGATGCATTTCTGCTCTTTGACATTCTTCCAGTTCTTATTCAAACACTGAGGACCAACAAAGTTTCCCATCACAGACAAATCCTGGATCACAAATAACATGTGGAGATGTTACTAATCCCTCTTCCTGGAGGTGCACTGGCTACTCTTCTTGAGAGCCAAGACTCCTCTTGAGAGTGAATTCTGTTTAAGGTATGACACTTGCCCAGATTTGAATAGTTGAACACTTACAAGAACATTTCCAAGGCAACATGAGCTCAGAAATGAACAACTGTTGTTTAGGGTTAGAATACCTTTGATACTGTTGATCCAGGTATTCTTATCAAATTATATTTCCATCAAATATCATGGGTTTAGATCAGTGTTTCAGGAAATAAGAACATTAAAGTTTAGGACAGTTTAATTTTTCTTATAAATTGCATGCTGCTGTAGTCATAACATCTGGCCTTACTTAAGAAATCTGTGTTTGATTTCCAGCTCTTATTTTGACTTGCTGTGAGAGGCTGCCAAAAAAACCCCAACATAAAAATAAATAAACAGCAAAAAATCCTACAAACAAAAAACAAAGGCCTATAAAACCAAGACAACTTACATTGTTCTAATTTGCAAAACCTTTAAGGAATTACAAGAAAGAGTGATTTAGAAAAGCAAGAGAACATTCTCATTTTTTATTTAATAAGAAGGACTCTTACATTTTACAACTTGTTAAGGCATTATCTAATTTAATTTCTCTTCTTTATGGAAGGTTGCCAGTTGCCAGTATATACACATTTAAATGGTCATAGAACTCCTCATCTCTTCATGAATTTGCTTGTTAAACCGTAATATAAAATAAATATCAACTTCAACAAAACACAGACCTTTACCTACAGGACTTTTCTTACACTGGACCTTCACCAACAGACTTTTTTCATGTATTGCTCTGAAAACCCCCAGCTGTTTCATAGGCTATATATATTTCCTTTGGGATTACCTCTCACAATAATTCCTATTTACATGCAACTCAAATATTAAATAAATTTAGGCAGCAAGAAACATTAATTTGAGCAGAATCAATGTATTAATGTATGTTCCTTCTCTATATTCAATAGGCTTTTAAATGTCACCTCAGAAAAAAAAAAGGTGTTCTTGCTGTTGTATCTGTGACCAGTGCCCTAAAAAACTACATTTATTTAGCATAGTTGTGCTTCACTACGATTACTCTGATGTTTGTATTCACCTTTTTTACTTCATTGCCACAGTGGAAAAAGGCCTTCAGGAAAGGATAAATTAATCTGATACCACCTACATTACATAAAAGGCTTTTGTGTGTGAAAATTATATTCATTTTGAGTATATAAGATAAACCAGGAAATACTGTAGAGCAAAATGTATTTAAATTAAAGCAAACTGTCCTCAGACTGATGGGTTTATCCTTCACTGGGATGAGATGGTTGATCTGTACTAAACCCAAAAATAGCTACCCTGATTCAGACAACTGGAAATTATCCAAAGATGAACTGGTAGAGGTAAGAGCCAGAATAATTTCTTTCAAGACACTTATAACACTAAGAGTTGGAGAGTCAAAGATAATAAAGCTTTGTGGCTTGCATTCACAAAGCCAAATGGGAAATGTTTCCCCCTCTACCTCTGGGGCACGGGAGTATCGCTTGACAGAGGTTTGTAAACAAGACCGGTGTACATAGACCATGCAACACCATGAAACATCTACTGTTCTTTTTTTCTGCTTCCCTTCTCACTTTATTCTTGTCTAGAGGCAAAATACATTGCATGACACAGTGAGAAAGCACAGAAATTTTATTAAAAAGTAAGACAAGAAAGAGAAAGCAGTTTGAAAAATAGAAGGGAGAAAATAGCTGTTGCTGTAGGATAAATCCCAGACTAGTTACTCTTACTGGCATCTGCACATGTTTGGGGGCAATGGGAACGTGAGGACCACTGCCATGCTCCTGTCACACTGCCATAATCAAGCAGTTTTATCAAGCAAGGGTCAGTCTTGCAAACAACAAAATTGAAGAAGAGTGCGTAATATGTTTACAGGTCACAGCAAGAACACTTTCATTTACCAGGAAATGAGAATAGAGCTGTGCTGTGCCTTTGACAAGAAATCGCCATTTCTCTGTAGGAGTTGGTCCTTTGCCAACATTTCATCTAAGTGCATCTTTCTTTTGGGCTGCAGAAGGAATTGTCACTGGTCCAAAACAACATACTTAAAGTGTTATATGCTAAGTGCCTCAAGTGGCCCAGTAAGCCAAAACATGCATTTAGAGCACTGACTATCTATTCACATAAGCAAGGATATTTTTGCTAATTGTGAGGCTCACTAATGGGCTAGTTCATTAAAATAATGCCTGGATTTGTACTTGCATCTTCCAAAATTGCTACATTTCTATTCCAGAATCAAATAGACTAAATATCATTTGGTTCTGTTTGCTTCCTTTATAAAAAATTCTGTGAGCACCTCTGGTGGCAAGTACATGAGCTAAAGGTTTAGACTAGCATGAAGGCATATATGAAACCCCAATTTGGATTGCAGTCTGGCACACTGAGGCATTCATTATGGGCTCAGGGCTGGAATGGACATGGACATGGTTTAGAATCACTGCCAAATCCTGGTGAGGAAGGACAGAACTTCCACCACCAAGCTGAAGTGGTGTTGCTAACACACAAAGCTTCCCACTGGAAGTGGCTGAATTTACTGTGTCTTATCAGTTCATTTAAGAGTTGTGCAGGTTCAGTATCCTTCAGGTTAGGTATCCTTCACCAGAATTCATCCCAGCGAATTTCAGCAGCTAACCCATGCCCTGCTCAGCAAAGTGGAACTCAGTTTATCTGAATTGGGTGGCAAGGAGCTTCAGTAACACACCTCTTACGATTTTAAAAGAGTTGGGGAAGAGCAAACATTTTCAAGCCTCAGGTTCAATTTTCATCATTGCTGTCATGCTGGTCAGCATTCAGTTCTCTGCTGAAAGTGCTGAAAAGTTCCATAAACTCTTATTCAGGGGCAACTTTCAGCTAAGTAGCTTCACAGCTGACAACATTTCAGTTTCATTATTGATCCAAGTAATCCCATGTACATAACAAATGTTTATAATAAAAACAGAGAAGCTAGTTTTAAGATACATCCAACTCTTCTCCAGAGAAATCAGGGAGCATTGAACTCAAAGAAATAAGATTTAATTCAAACAGATCCTTCTGACTACCAGAACAGGGAATAACTAGAATTGTCATCTTTTTCCAGAAAACAGATATCAAAATGCATGTGAGAACTTAACTTGGGATTATCAAATTTTTTAATACTCTAAGAAAGCACCAGAAGTCTCAAAGTATTTCCTCTGACAATAAATTGGCACACTAGTAGCTGCAAGTTAATGACATTTTTTGTTTGCATAGGCACTCTAAGTTCAATGAGAGGACAACTCAGACAGAACACTCTCTGTTGCTAGAGCTCTCAGATGAGTTCTTGTCAAGTTTAATATTGTTTTGTTAAAGCTGCACAGTTAATAGCTTATAGGAGCGGATACCCACTCATTTTGAAGAGAGATTGTTTTACATTGCTGTGAACATTGAACATAACAATAGGACTTTTTTTTTCCCCTTGGTTAGCTGTTTTGCATGCTGTCTTTTCATTACAGCACTCAAGTTGAGGAAATGGTTTGTACTTCATAAAAACCCCACAGTAATTCAAAAATATCTATATCATTTTCAGGAATATTGTGTTTCTCTAAATGATCAGAGTCTAAAAACAGTGAAGGAAACAGAGTTAAAGAGCAAAGGTAGCATTCAGAAATTGTGTTTCCAGAGAGCTGTTTTCTGCTGTGCACTCATGTTATTTCTGTGTGTTGTTGAATGATCAAATATACCTACTGCAAAGCCAGAATCTCAATATTCCATGTGGTAAAAAAAAACCCCAGAAACAAAAACAAAACAAAACAAAACAAAAAACCCCAAAAAAACCCCAAACAAACAAAAGAAAAGCCAACAAAACACAAAAGTAACAACAATGGCAACAAAAACAGAGTGTTTATCACTCTGATTATTCTTTTTTATATGATAGCATTTCAACTGAATAGACACCCCTGAAATCTAGGCATGACTGTGAAATGCCAGTCTAGTCCAGTCACTTTCGTAGGGGAGGAAAAAAACACAGGAAAGAAGAACTAGAAAGATTTATCAAGAATAGTGCAGACATGCGTTCTTTTAAAGATTCCTGTTTGCTTTATTACTCACTCATATTTTGATACTCTAAGTGTATTTTGAAACAGTCATCAGCCAGCAACTACTTGCACAGAATGAAAAGACAAAAGATAAAATCTGTGCAAATCTTAAAAATATCTTCAGTCTGTTTTATCTACAGTCCATCAGCTTCAACTCAGATAAGAAAATATATTTATTTTATTTATTTGTTTTCATTTACTTATTAGAAAATACTCCTTTTAAAATATGCTTCATGAAATGCATAACTAGTTCTTTAGTTCTCTGTTTGGGTTAAATATCCTTTAGATAACATATCCCGGCTATAACTGAAGAAAGAAATACATGTAACAAAATTCATTGTGGAGAGAGAGCATGGGCATCAAAAAGAGATATGAAACAGAAAAACATGGCAATTCCTTCTTGGGATTACCATTTATCCATCTTATGGTGGGATAATACGTATGGAAATCAGACCCACTGTGTAATGCTCAGCCCTGGAAATTGGCCTCTTTCACACCCACTGCATTGAGGCATATGGTTCTTTATTCATTTGCAGTGAATTTTCATTGTCTTTGAATCTGGTGGTCCTGACCCCCATTGTTCTCTTTGTGAGCTTTAAGAAACTTGCTGCATTGAAGATATTGCTCCCACCAGGCATCATCATCCCCTGTGTCTCTCACATAAAACAAAGACAGAAGCCAGAATGTGTAGTTTCCTTATTCCTAATGTCTCTATCTAGTCACTGCCTGTTTTGTCTTGCCTGTTCCTTATTTAACCAGTTTCATAATCAGATGATCCAGTCATTTGTGTCATGGCTCAGCACTATAGGAGTAAACTTTTAATGGCACCGTCAGACATTTCCTGATAATCTGAACCCCCCATATGCCACCCCTGGCCCCCTCCAGCCCTAGTAGTCACACAGAATTACAAGGCAGTGAAGCACTGCAGTCCTTTCCTATCCTGGCTGTCTTTGGCCAAGCTAAGCTTTTCCAAATCTCCTGGTATTATATCTCTTCGAATAGTTTGTGAAATTTCTTTTTAACTTCTCCCATTTTTCTGAGGTACAGGGATACACTTCCTTCTTTTATTCCTCGTTTCCCCACAGTCTTCACATTTTGTCTTCTATCCTCACAGCCTATCCCAGCTCCTTGGAATTCTACAAGATTTTTAAGTCAAGTCATAATGAATTTCATTTGTCCACTTTTCTGCACCATGATGTCATAACTGTTAGAAAGATATTTCTAAAAAAGCTATTGCTTTCCTAAAAACTTTACAGACTACTGGTCTGAAATAGAAAGCAAAAATGTAGGATGTTTTATTATAACTTGCAATGTCACCAGTATTTTGAATATAAAATTAAACCACGTAAGCCTGTCACAAAAGGGAAATAAAAGTCTCAAATCTAACACATGAGCAAATTTTTCATAAACTCCACACCAGACTTCATGTTTCAAGACAAGAAATTCCTACAAAAAGAATGAAAAAAAGCCAAAGGCAGAAAAATATTCCTACCAATGCTTGACTAAATAAAACTGAAAGAGAACTAGAGCCTCTGGCGTGCTTTGTAGAGGAAAGCTTTCTAGATTATTGTACTTAAATTGACTGTCTGGATTCCTTATATGAGCCCTTAAGAACCCATTCCCAACCTAACATGTGGGACTGACACTGGGATTTATCCTTTTAAGGAGACAGTCTCACCATATCCTAAAAAGAAGTCTTAGATGATTAGTTTAAGTAGATTATTCTACTTATTCTTTTCTGTGGTGAAAATTAAGTGAGATGAATTACTGCCTATAACAGTTGTTAAGAATTCCTAAGAGTACATTAAACCTCATGGTTTCCTAATCTGTTAGAAAGGATCCTTTTGCATGTTTCTCATGGTATTCATTAGGGCCACAGCCACAGTTTTAGAACCTAAGCTACTGGTCATTACTTGCAAGACAACCACTTGGTATTTAGAAGGCATCATTGCTCTGTAGCTTTGGAAGAGAGGATAAACCAGTGATCTGGGCTAGGTATGCCCTCCCTGATAGAAGCAGGGGCAAAGGAATGTTTCCAGAAAGTCAGTCTGTAGAACACATGTCTTAAGATGGTTCTCCTTGAATATTAAACTGGGTTTCTGACATTTCCTTTTTTATTTCTATTCCACTTTTACTGACATAGTTTCTGTAAAGCAATAAAGAATGAGCCATTCTTGTCCTGAAATGTCTGTTATCAACAAAATCAGCATGGGTTGGGTCAATACATGCAGTTCTTTGCCAAAGTATTCAGTGTGGCTTGAGGTGGTCAGGACGGTGCTGACCCTTGGGAAGCTGTGGTGAGATCAGCAAGCAGGAAGGATTCTGGTCCAGCTGCATCACTGAGCTCTTTCTTGCCAACCTTTTCACCTACAGCTGACTGAGACACTGGGGATATTTATAAACCTACCTGGCAAGTAAACTCTATTCAAAAAAACAAGAACAACAACTATTCTTGTAGATTAGAGAAAATATAATTTAGGAGTCTAAGGGGTTTGACAAGTTTCTTGCTGAGAAAAAAGAACTCAACGTGTTGCAAAACCCTTTTGCCAAGAGTTGCTTGACACACCATGATATTTTCCTGTGAATTATATGTTGTCATTTAAACATAAGAGCATAAACCTACTGACTTACTACAAAGCTTTTAATTTTTTTTGCATATGAAGACTTTATTCTTGCTTCATAAATGGTCTCAAATTAATGAAAAATAATCTTGGTGTATCAGAATTAGGAGAAAAAAAAGGCAGGAGGACAGAATTAAAAAAAGAGAACACAGTTGTATTTCCCCTGCAGCTTTTAGAGTCCTCTGTGCTTTCAGCAAGTGCCAGATAGAATATGACAAGATAATTTTCCAAGAAAAAAGCAAAGCCAATAAAAAAAGTTTAATGTGAAATTTAAAATTTTGCTAGAAGCTATGTTTGATAATAAATCAATATATGTTGGCACTTTCATCATAGTTTGCACATTAAATGACTGTAAAAAGTAAGGGCTAAGCTATATCTGAATTAAATTGAGATTTGCACAAGTGTTACAGCAATAGATTGAAACACCACTAATTAGGTTAAATTAATTAAATATACATACAAGTGATTTTCACATATCTTACATTCTACAAAAATTCTAAAAAATTACATTCATTTATTATATTTAATAATACATATAATCATTTTTCTGAGCAAATATTCTTGTAAGTATAAAAATATTTAAATTAATTCTATTCCCTAGTGCTATACTTTAAATATTAAGTACCCTGTTAATATGAAATTAATACCTCACCACCAGATTATAAAACCAACTACATTACCAGAGATGTAAAATGGTCATAGTAGCAAGAAAATAAAAATTTGGAAAAAAAAAAAAAAAAGGAAGAATAGTTGGTTATCTGTTTGTTCTTTTACAGAGTCTTTGAGAAATGACCTACATAGCTGGACAAAATATTTTGCTTTCACTGAAGAGGTTCATCACTGGCTTTACAGGCCAATAAAATCACCAAAAACTATTTCAGCTAAATATTATGATAAGCTCTAGTATTTTCACCAAAAAAAAAGCCACTTCAGATCTTCTTAAAGCTTTCAGTTGAACATTTCAGAAATGACAATGTTTAGATTATTTATTCATTATTTGCAGTTTGCTAAACCATTCTGCAAAAAAAATCATTTCTTTTTGTACCTACTCGAACCAAGTCTAATTCAACATATTCTGAAATATGTAGGGGCTTTTTGACTAATAAGCTTTCTGTGCAGATAGACAAAGACAAAACAGAATCACATCAGTACAATAAGTCATAAGGACAACTTCTCTGAAGTCTGCTATCCAATTGAGCAGTCAAGTACACAAAAAAGTGCTTACAGAGTCAATCCTTAATGATATGCTGAAGCAAAACAGTATTTCACTGTTTTCTGAAACCTGAGACAAGCAACTAGCTATTTAAAATTGCCATGACTGAGAGATCATGGTATGTAGAAGTGTTGTGAATGCTTCTGAATAAACA
The DNA here is from genome assembly GCA_013397795.1 of Orthonyx spaldingii. Classification (NCBI taxonomy): domain Eukaryota; kingdom Metazoa; phylum Chordata; class Aves; order Passeriformes; family Orthonychidae; genus Orthonyx; species Orthonyx spaldingii. Next base: position 2,326,244 of record VZTJ01002120.1, on the reverse strand, counting down.
ATGAATTTAAGATTTCCAGAATTAACAAAGTAAGCCTGGCAATTTAGAATGACAGAAAGAAACAGTTTAGAGAGACAGTGCAGAGGCAGTCCTCAAAGGTGATATTTACAAAACTACGGGAGAAGAATGCAATCACTCTTTGTCTTTTCACAGTTCATTTCAGATACATTTACGTGCATTAGTAACAAAATATTGTAAGAAAATGATGTGTCTATTCCCTTCAAAAAGCATAACTAATCATCCCTGAAAACTACTTTTTCTTCATAGACCTTAAACCAGAGGAACTAACAAATGCTGTCTTCATATAAGCACCTTAACTTCATTTCATTTTATACTTTTAACCCACTTTGGATTCTTGAAATGACTGTTTCACTAAGAAGCTTGAATTTATTTTTATTGGCATCCTCATTAAAAACCTATCATTTCTGGCTTTTTCTCACTATAATGGCCTTGTTCAACAGTAAACTCAGCTCTATTTGCCTGGGAACTGTATTTTGCAGCAGCACCTTTGGCTGGTTTGGGCTAGACTTCTTTTCTTTAATTTGTCTGGTGGGTTACAATTGTTTTTTCTCAATCCTTGCTTACATAATACATGCAAAATTTAATATATATACATATATAATATGCTCATAGAAACAGTTTTATAAGAAAATATATAAAGACCAAGCACTCTTTTTTGCTTATATGACTCAAACTATGGTGATGCCTCTCTTGATATCTGATGGCACTGGAAATAAAACCAAAATTAACTCCCTTTTTCACTCCCACACAGAGTGCTTATCCACTAACTGAATGATTAATTACAATTTCACATTTGTGTCTGTGGACATTCTTCATAGCATCGGGAACAATTGATATTATTGTATTTCTCTTTTCAACATTCTCAAATGCACTTCATTTCTCAAACAGAACAAAAATGTATGAAGGATAAAAAAAAATCCCAATCAAAAATTCAAAAAACCAAACAACTAATAAACAAAAAACCCAAGCAGCCAAGCAAAAGGAAGGAAAAAACCCTCCCGGGGTTAAATGATTCTCACAGGGTTAAACAACTGTCCTACCTTTTTTACCTGACTTACACAAGTCAAGGAAAGACACGGTGTTTTCCACTTCCTTGCAGTGCTTGGAAAGAGCTGTGGTGGCAGCCTTGTAGTGCCTGTTTGTGCAATATCTGAGACCTGTTGGGGAAACTACGAAAGAGGCTTATTGAATTTTAATGTTGAACTAATGTTACATTTGTAGGCGGCTGCATTAGACGGGTGACTGCAAGTTGAGAGGAGAGAGTAAAAAATGGCTTCCCCCTTTTACCAATGAGTTCAAATGTTCATCCTGTCCTTTCTGTGAACTCTCTATTTATGGCAAACTCTTTTAACCTATATATAATTCATGAAGAAATCCGTACAGAATAACATTACAGATAGATGACCGTGACAGATTTTTTGACTCAAGAAAGCTTCACGTTTCCTATGTGTGTTACTGGATGTAGAAAGCCCATGTCACAGTCAACCCAAAGCAGATTTCTCAAAGAAATCAAGTATAAGTAAATCACCTCAAATGTGAATTGAAAAATTGTTTTGCATTGAGCAACATGCAATTTCTGTGTAAAAACACATAGCTCTCACCCAACTCTGCAGGTTTTTTTGTAGTATAACGGGTGTTTATTGCAGTTGCTCTTGGGTATGTTGTGACTGCATTTACTAAACAGTACAGCATTAAACAGTTCAAAGACTCACAGCAAAAATTTTAAACTGTTTCCTTCAGTTACATTTCAATATTTTAATTAACTTCTTTTGAGAAGTATGAAAGAGATAAAAGATATCTGTTCACATTAATTAAATACTGGGTTTTACAGAATGTGGCAACAAAATTCACCTGTGTTTTCTGTCTATTATTTATGTCCACTCTACACAAGTCAACACCTTACTTAATAACATATGAATAATAATGCACATTTAATATCACAACTAATATGGAACACAGCTGAATTGATCTCAGATGTAGCTCCCAGTATTGTTTCATTGCCACATACTTCATCTATTTTTCAGCCAGTATGATAGTGTTCATCCCCATGTAAAATTGAATTAGCTGTCTTAATAAAGGGAAAGCAAAGAAGAATTATTTTTACTAATAGTGCAGCTAATCATCTGAGGAGGAGGTATTCTCAGTGTAAATAAATTAAAAGTTAAAAATAATGAGTTCTGCTAATGGATTTTGTCTCTGTCAATTAATAGTATTCTAGAAAAATCTGTAATAAAGAAAAAATATCTTTACCTATATGCTGTATAAATATCCTTATGTATTATAAGAATGCCCCAGGGAAACAAGTTGCTGGTAATCAAGGCAAACATATAATTTTATTTATGCATTGTAGGACTTTTAAATCACAAATATCTCCATGAGAAATTGAAGTGACAACCTCTTACCTTGTCAGCAGGTCACAATTACCTCACATGGCATAGGTTTTAGCCCAATTTCTGGAAGCTCCTACCCAAAGGCAGTGTTTTATTACTTTGATGCTTTTATTACCATTAAAATCAAATGCATAACATTTTTCTCTCTTTCATTCTCTGCATCTTATTAGCTATCAGATATTAAATATTACACAATGTGTTACCAGATGTCTATAGTTATATACTTTTCAATAAAAAATACATGTAATTTGTTCATTTTGCAATTGCCTTTTTTTTTTTTTGGAAAGTAATTTTATGCACAAATTAAGTAGACAAAGTTCATAAACAGAAGTAATGTTCCTTGTTTCCCTGTTGGAAGATGTGTTTTAGCATTTTGTTTGCAATATCAACTGCAAAGCTCATAATGGCAAAAAAATTAATAGTTCACTGTCTGTTTTATATGCTGATATTTAATTAAATAGTGTATAGCTTTGAGTGCACATTTTATGTTCTAGATGCATTACTCATATTAATGACTATCACTTGATAGGCATCCAGGGGAGTAATTTTACAGGAATTATCAGTTAAATAAATAAAGACCCAGCTTTGCAGCCTTCATGGCATGTGCATTAAAATAATACAGTTGGTTCATGAGTGAAAAAAGACAAATAATAATCACCAGAGCTGGATCCATACAAAAAAGTTTCTCTAATAATCCAACTTTCAAAAAACTTGAAGGGAAGTTGTGAATATAATGAAAAGCAAGCAGTTGTCAGAGCAAGGCCAAAATGTATTTGTGTGCATCAAGTGCTCAACCAAGCTCAGAGTCATTGCATTTTTGAGAACACATTAAAGATTAAGAAGATAGTGAAATATAGACAACAAAAAACCAGACGCCTTTGCTTGTAGCCCATATTATCTAACAAAAAAACAGAAACCATTAAAGTCCACCTTTAAGTTAACCTTCATGAAGGAGGTTTAGTACACCCATCACATTTAACTGAGTCTGCCACTGCTGATAGGTCAGGAACATACTTGATGTTGTTTCAAACACCTTCCACTGTAATTTCATTGGTTTCTTTCCCTCAAGTAATTCTCTGAGGCATTCACAAAATTATTTTGTTAATACTTGCATATCTGCCAGTGATGTTCAATGGAAGGACACATGCACATTTTAGAGAAAACAAACCTACACTTTTCCATTAGTCAGAAGGCAGTGAATAAATGAAGATTCATAGATTTTGGTTCTAAACCCAAATGTGATAGCCATCTGTTCTTTCTTGTTGTACGATCCACGGCACAGAATTTCCCTTTATGATTCCGGCATTGTGTGGATGAGCTAAATACAATTTAGTTTAATGTGTTAGAGAAATTAATATTATAATAGCTGCATATACCAGGAATAGAAAGAGGCTTCATGAGCATTACCTTAATGAACCCACTAAATGCTGTATTTAATATTTGGATGATGATGAAAAAAGGAATTGATAGACTCTTTAAAGCAAATTTTGTCATTTTGATTATAGTATCTCATTAAAAGAACAGAGTGTCACTGTTTTGTTTTTTAAATGCATATGAATTTATGATGATGATGACTAGATAATAAGTATACCAAACTGTAGTGCTAGGTAAAAAGCTCCAGACCTGTTTTTTTTTACTGTTTGTGTTTTGTTTTGTTGGGTTTTTATTTGTTTAGGAATTTGAAATCATTACAGGAATATGAAGGTTTGAAAGAAGAAGTAATCTAAAAGCTGATTTTCAGTTCTTGTTTAAGCAGATAAGGCATAAGCTGTTTTGTTAAAAATATTCTGCAAAAAAAAGCTGAAAAAAATTAGCCAAACAGCTGAAGATAATTTTCATCTTTTTTTTCATGGAAAAATGTTAGCTAGAATGTAAATCTTGTACAAGAAAACATTTGTTTTGTCAAAAACTAATTCCTTTTAAAAAATAATTTTATCTTATTTCTCAAAGGATAGAAACCATTTAAAATCAAGCTGTAAAGGAAAATAAAGCACACTACAAACAGGTTACCTGAATACTAAATTGCTCTTCATATTGCATTATTTGAAGCTGCTTTGAAAAGGATTAGCAGCTCCTCACATCTTACAGACTGCAGAATCAATTGAGTCACTTAGGATGAAGAGGTATTTCCATATCCCAGCTTTAAACCAGTGTTCAGATTCCACTTCCCTGAGTACATTAAAAATGTACAGACAGATAGCTAAACAGATAACAGCAGGTGAACTTCTGGCCCCATTACAGTCAATGGGAGGTCTGTCATAATATCAAAGGCGCCAGGATTTCACCCTCTAACTCTTCTTTCTCATCCATCAGAAAAGCACTTTCACCCAGCAAACTTAATGACAAAGTAACTAAAAGTTTTAAACAATTTTGAAGTCCCCACTGCAAACTTAAATTTCACATTTGTTTGAGAGGCATTGGCAGCTTTCAAAGTGTAGATTATCAGTCAGCCTCCTGCAGTTGACAAAGCAAATCAGAGCAAGTAAATTTGAATGTGTGAATAAAATACGTGTTAAAAAAATGTAGTAACAACTAGTAAGATGCCAAGAAAATTTCTGTATTTAAATTAGACATCTGTGCCCTATTTTTAAATATTCATCATTGTAAGTGATTCAGCATGTTCCCCACTCCTGTCAGAGTACACATTTTTAAAAACCTTTTAGCTTTAACACCTTCATTGCCATATGAATCCAATGCTAGAAAATTTTCTACCCTTAAACTTATTCTCATCTACAGATTCCAGCACAAGCTAAACTGAGTCAACACAAACTGCAGAGAATCTTCAGAGCTTGTGTAAGAAAATAAACCCTGCTACCAAAATGAAATATGAAAATTACGTTGTTCAGACATATGACCGGGTAGTGTTTACAGATTGACTGCTCTTAACCATGTATTTCTGACTCATAGCCATCGCCTACAATGGGAGCACAATTAGGTTGGACCAAAAAAAGAGAAATTCATTCCTGAAGAGGGCACAAAAAAAAAAAATTAAAATCTAGTAGAATATCCTGAAAACACAGAGATTTTAGGAGAAAAAATGCAACCCATTTATTTCAGAGCGCTTGTAGCAAGGTACACTTAAAATAAATGGCTAGGTGGGTAAAACTCTGGATTACATTCTTTGTCCTGATTTGTGTGAGAAGTTACATAAGGTGACAACAATGGTTCTTTCTGGCCTTGTAATCCATTAAATAGTGTGTTATCTGAAATGAAGGGGGGAAAAATGACTGTATTACAATAAGTTTGATGAATATCCCAAGCCAAAACCTAACCCAAAGTTGACACACATTTCAGTGCAAGATCCAAGTGCCTGTGGGTTAATTAAACTGGCTGTCAAAGAATGATGAAATGATTTGGGATATGGGACAAATTACATCCAGTACTTTCAAAGTTCATGAAAAGCCAGTAAAGCATGGAACTAAATTTGATTTTAAAATGGTTAGAGTTGGTGCATAGAAAAGGGCACAATCACAAGTTATACTTGTGCCTGAAAATGAACTAGTGAGGGAATCAGCAAGAACTCCACTCATGAAGCCACAATAGCAGAAAATATCTGTTGTCACCAAGAGCTGGTTGCAAGACTGTAAACAATGGAACATATTGCGGAAATATGGAAGGATGCACCTGCCAAAGAAAGATCAGCAAACACACTTTATGAATGTGTCACAAGTGTCTAGCAAGGAATCTGCACATTCTATTGACAATACACTTTAGATATATCACATGCTAATAGGTCTGAAACATTAGCTTCTGGTAACATAGCAGGTTGTTATGATATTTCTCACCATCTAGGACTGACAAATTTCTGCATTGAACCCCAAGGAGTGGTAGACAAAGACACCAGGAAGTATCTATCCACTGAGTTAAACTTTTGTTCTGGAAGAGTATGAGAAGAAAGTAAAAATTAAAAGATTAAGATGAGAGATGCATACTCTGATAGACAGATTTCATTACAAAACTCTCATTAAACACACCAGTGAATTTATGGATTTGCTGTTTGTTAATTTGATGAAAGTGTTTGCTTTGTATGCATTTTGGGAAAAATAACCATTGAATGTTTATGTTTAGTCTCCTCTTCTTGGATTCACTTAGTTGTTTCAGAAATAGCTAATGTTTATCTCCCTGAAGATTCCTAGAGTTTGCTTAAATCACTGAAGATAGGCAATTAAAGAAGGTAATTGTACTGGTGAAAACAATAATTGGACTTTTTCTTGTCCCTTTGTTTTGTCTAGTTTGGGTCCTTTCATTGTTTTAAAAAAAGGTAAAAGTCAGAGTAGTCTAGCTGTGAATTGCAGGAAAATGTTTTAATATCTACCTAATAAGGCATGTTCTTTTTTATCAGCTTCTTGATTCGAATAGAAGTCATATGATTCCCATATCTCATCATTAAAGTCTCATAATTTATATAGGAAGAAAAAAAGAAATTATCACAAGGTTCTCAACAATTTGACAATGAACATGATTAACTTTGGTCAGTATGTGAAATACTTAACAAAATGGTGCCAGGAGCAGGGCAGGGAAAGATAAAGTGCTCTATGAGTTATAGCTTCAGCACTTAACGTGTATTTCACAAGTCACAGAGCAGACATGTTGAGTAAAAACATTTTTTAACACCAGCTAAAAGAGACAGAGAGACTATCGCTCTACAAATGAGCCTACCCTGAAATAATACTCTCCGCAAATAAATATTTTAAAACTCTATGTTTCCTCGTGAAGCATAATGCATATTCAACCTTAAAGCAGAGTGTTTTTCTTTTTGGAGCACTATCTTTCAGATTAGTCTTGAATTTTAGATACAGATTGATAAAAACTGCATCAGGTTATACAGATTAATTGACATCTATTGATGTTTATGGAAGTTTAAACATGCCCATCCATTAATATCTTAATCAAAGTACCTAATTTGAAGCATGAATCCTTAATGGATGTATCTATGGAGTGCAAATTTAGGAAACCAGAATGTCTTTCAAGAGAAACAGAAATGTGGCAGCATGACAGATCATATGGGTTTACAACCTACCGTTGTTGCTTTTGTGCTCAAAGGCCTTCCCATCAGAACTAGAGCTCTGTTGGTCTAGTCTATAAAATAACACTTGAAAATCAAGAGTCATGATAAATAGTATAGCCTCAAAAGAGTTTATGAGTAATAGCAATGATGAGTGTATCTCCTTGGCTTTATCTCTTCTTTTCTTATACTGTATGTTTTATTTACTTTTTGATGTTAGAGATTGCTGGTTCAGCATCTCTTTTCCTTGTATCTGCACACTGCTGTTTGCAGTTACAAATAAACCCTTAGTCAACAATCAAACCCTATGTGAACTGAGAGTGTTTACTGATAAAAGTTTGCATTTTTTTACCAATCCAGGAATTAATTTGGGGCAGTGATAAAAATGAATTGAAACAAGAATATGATTTCATTGCACTGCACAGTGAGAAAAGACTTTAGTCTGATAGTTTAAAGTTGCAGATGGAAGAGCTTGTGAAAGACTGATATCGAGATATTGGGGTAAGTCTGAGCTAATTATCCTCACACTACAGATCTCAGATGTACCATTTCTAGATTCACTCCATTATTTGTTTGTTTTTCTGATATTCTACTTCCCATTTAGAAACTATATAAATCTCAGGACAAACTTCCCAATTAAGTAAAAAGACATCAATTTGTATTGTTTACAGGAGAAAAATTTAATAGGACTCACTTAGATGCATGTAGTTGAGAAAAAATACTTTTCAAACTCTAATGACTTTACAAACACTCACTGTTTCAATATTTATAAAGAACAGATCTGTTTTGTGGTGAAGTAGATACTGAAACAGGGAAAATATATCTTTCATCAAGCTGATCTCATTTTCCTTATGCAGAATTATAGAGATGTATAGTTTAAAACTTGCCTACACTGAAATGTTACCTAGAAATAGTTTGCACCTCTAAATAGTCCTTTCTTTTTAACTTTGCAAGCAGTTTTCAAAGCAAGAGTTTTACATTCCAAACACTCCATCGAAAAGTTCATCTAAAGTCCAGGGACAGTCTCAATGCCCATTGAATAGGCTGGATCCAAGCTCCTGGAATGTCAAAAGGCAATGGGCTTGAGTTGACAGATAGCCCTTGTTAATTTGCTCTTGAACCCCAATTTCCTTCCTTCAAATGCCTCATCAGTCTCACACCATGTTTATGTTTGTTCATGTGACAGAGCAAGAAGTTTAGTGAACCTCCAAAGCGCAGAAAAAGTACTTTTGAGCAGTTACATTTTGAACTTGATTTACAGATAATTCCCCAAGTCTTACAACCACATGATTATAATCACTCTTTGAGAATGAAGCTTAAAGAAACATCTTTTTTTTTCTGAGCTAGACAAGGATCTGCCATTCATAGTCACACTACCAGGCACACATTATTGAAACAGTGAGAATATAAACCCCACTGTGTAAGTCTTTGATTCTCTTTGCTCATGGTAAAACAACTGATCAAATACAGAAAGGTTTGTTTTAGATAAATCTTCAAAAATTTAGAAAACATTCAATGGACAATAGAAGAATGGATGGTCACAGCAGCCTTCCTTAGTTCACCCATGGAGAACTTGCAACCAAGTCTTCCTTTTTCTTATTCTTAATGCCAAAAATATCAGTTAGACTCATAGCATTCACACAGCTTTATGCTTCCTGGCACAATAGGGTATTCTGATATTTTCTTCCATTATAGATGAAATTATCTTCACAGCAAAACAGTGTAAACTTTCTAAATCCGTCTTATACCTGCTCAGTTTTGTCATGCTAGCATTGAATTAGAAGGTAAAAACACAGCTAACAGAGTATGCTGGGGAATACCCACAGGTATTGTGGTTAGACTCATTCTTGCCCACAATATTTTGAAAGAGTCAAGACTCTTTCCCTTTCTTCCTCTACGCTTTTTCCTGAGATGACCAAAGGAACTCAGGTGAACGTATGTTAATGCACTCTATTCCCTCTGTCTCCTTTTAATTAAATGAGGAGCTCTGAAGCTGGGGAAGAGCAGCATGCTGCAGCCTACAGCCTGAGGTACAAAAGAAATGACTTGTGCAGTATGGAGGGAGTCTAATGGGTGAAAGCATTCCTGCATGTAGCAATCTGTGCTCCCTACAATGTTACTCATCATTCTGTCTAACTTCAATAATATTCTTAGCATGAAATGTCTAAGATTAATGAGGCATTTATTCTCCGATAAGAAGCTGTCATAAAGAATACATTTTCCATCAAGATTTTTGCAGTTAAATTAATATTACCAACGTTTTGCAAATACGGGATTCAGTAGTGGTTTATAGCAGATGAAGTGAAGCTGGTCCATTGAGTAGGTTTATATCTTGGGGTGGGTCATTTTCTCTGTTGATGAGCAGACAATGCTGCCAGTGAGCACAACCTAAAATCTCAAATTGCTGCCGCAGGCATCTATTGTTTGGAGCTGTTGGAGGTCGGATACAGGTCTGAGTATATCCATGGCCTGGTCCAGTGTAGTTGGAGTTTCTTAATATTAGATGGGTAAAGGCCCTCTAACATTTGTCATCTTTATCTTGCTATGTGGTCGATCTTGAACAGAAGTCCCTGAGCTCATTTTTCCCTGACTTTCCATTGTTGAGGTAGCAAAAAAATCCACTAAAGGTAATCCTCTAAAAATCCACTACAGTTAAAGCTCAAGCGCTGGCAGGGCAACCATTGGCCAAGTTCCTTTCTTTGTAAGTTGTAAAGTATCATAATATGAGCTGCATGTTTAAAATGAGGGTAAGTGATGTGTTTTCCAAGGCAAATGACCCATATAGGCTCTTGGTTTCATTTTTTTTGCGTAGTCACTTTTGCACAACCATTTTCAGAAGCAATTGATGGCTAAGACATGTATTGGTTCTTCTCCTATCATTCTCAGTTGAACATTAAAGGGCGAAAAAAAGAAGGAGCCAGTCTCTGAATGAATTAATGAAAATCATCAACTTCTGATTTTGTCATCCTCGTGAGTATCTGCTACCGAAATCCTAAGTTCTGCTTGCTACTTGCAGCAGATGTCCTATGAAAATCCTGGAACTGACTTCATTTACTCCACCTCCATTAAATCTATTTCTGTTTAAAGGATTCCTTGATTTTAAGTACAAGTGGATTTACTTTTTTTTTTTTTTTCTGTTGGATAGTCCCTTTTTCCCTGATATTTTCTTCATTCTTCTAGTAGGTAGGGAAGTTATCCCTACAAGAAATGAAAGATTGCAAGTTATAGCAATAGGAAAAAAAGCAGATGGCCAGACAAACAAATCACTCTTTTTTCTTGATTGCAACAGACAAGTGGATCCAAGAGACAGTAGAGAGAGATCTGTGGCAGAGCACTGTGAAGCATATCTTCAGTCATGTATTTATTCTAGATGATCTGAAGCCATCGAATATATCATTCCCCTATAACATTTGTAGGCATGTTAGTTTTGTACCATGATATATGATAATCTGCTTTCCATAGGAATTATATTTTGAATGATTTCAGGGTCAACAGTTTATCTCTTATTTATACCTTGCTGGGTTTGTATGTATCAAACACTCACACTTAGGAACATACCCAGAGTGAAAACTGCAACATAACATTCTTCTCTAGCACACACCAGCAATGTCACAGAAAGACAATGAACTTCTAAATCTGGGTTTAAAGTATTAAGTTTTTATTTATCCTAGAGGCAAATTTCATTCCTGCAATTCATTGTGTTAATTGTCAACAGAAAAATGTCTCTTGGGTCAACAAATGTAGAGCATTGTTGTTTATCAGTGTATTTCAATACCTTTTCTTAAAATGTCAATTCTAACTAAGCACAGCTTTCAGGAAACCTAAATTTTCTTCTACTATTTATCCTCTCTCTTTCATCAAATATACCTTTCCTTTAGAGTCCCCTACACAAACTCAACTACAAATACACTTGGAGCCATTTTGCTTGCCAGAGGAAAATATTTAATAAATAAAAGAAAGTTAGTTTATGAACTATATAGGCAAACATCAAACTACAAATCAAATGGAATTAAGTACAATCTCAGAAAAAAACAGTCAAAACACACACACACAGAACAAGCATAACAAGAACCATATTTTTTATGCCTGTCTCATTTTTCATGTCAGACATGCCTTAGAGAACTTAAACATTTAGTCATTCTCTCCAAGTTGTATTCTTTGACAGTTTTAGGTACTATCAGAAGCCAAAAATTATGTTTCTTTTCATCTTAAATTTGGAAGCTGATAGTTTTATTAATCAAGATGTCTCTTATTTTTGGGTTAGGATCTAGTTAACATAAATCATGCATCCTTCTGTTACTGTATTTAAATACAGAGGGATGGGGAACGAAGCAAAGACACACCTGCCTAGGATCACACAGGTGATATGTGACAGAGACACAAACCAGATCCATTCATGTTCATTCCAGGCTCCAACCACAGGACCAGCACTCCATCCTTATGTGCTGTTTGATACAGCCTCCTCTGATTGTTAGATTCAGATCCTAATCCATGCCCTGATGCGATAGGAGATTAACTAATTTTAGAAAAAGACTGAAACAATTTTTTTTGCTTAATATTTTGCATTATCATCAACAATTCTGACAGAATCAATAATGTGCATTTCCAATTTATGGTGTGGATGCACCAGTGATTACTATTGGCATATCCCTCAGGAAAACTGTCTTTACAAAAATGCAAGAACAAAGACACATTCATAGCTTGAATATCTAGAGCACATTTAAAGGAAGAAATGAGCTATAAGCAATGTCTTTGCTTTCCCTGTGGAATTTTCAAGTACTTGCATTTGATGGGGCGAAATCAAGTGAGACTGTTTCAGTGATCAAAACAAACATTTACAGATTGACATTTACACAGTCACCAATTTATAAAATGCTACTCTCATTGTGATTTGTCATGTCTCACTCACACCACCCATCCCTTTAAAACAGAGAACTGTGCTGAGGAGGATCAAATGTTCACTTCAAGGTGAAAGTACCTTTTGCAGAGATGGTAAAATCAAACCAGCCAGAAGGAGAAATTATCATATTTTAAAAAATAATTGTTGCTTGGCTTTTTTTTTTCTAGAAAGTCAAGAAAGATTGAAAGTCACAAAGCAGAAATCTATTCTGAAGAAAGATCTTTAATAAATTAATAATCTATCAAATGAAACAATTCTTTGTCTTGGTCTCTAAGCAACTTCTCTGTTATATTGGTTTCATGTAGACAAATAATTCAGAGCTAAAAGGGCACCTTATGTCTTCTCCCACACCCAGACATGTAGAAGCAGAACAGTGGATGTGGCAGCAATCACAGGAAATGACTGGTCAGCAGAAAATCACACAAGAGTGGTTAGTCACATTATAAGACAGCTCATTAACAGAGGACAAAGCAGGACTGATGCTGTTGCAAATACAAGGTCACCGTTTGCATGGAACCAAGAGCACATTCCCAGACACTGTCCAGCCTCTCCAGTGAAGGAAAGACAGTGTGCACTGTCTTGAGTTCATATTTTGGGGCAGTGGTCTGGAGTCTAAAAGTCTGCCTTAAAAGTTCAAATTTTTTCACTTATCACAAAAAAAGATAAGGTTTATTCTGCAGTCTAAGCAAACAGCATGTAATGTCCTTGGACGCTACAGGAAAAGTGCGTATGTTTCTACTGCCTCAATTTACTGGTAATTTGTCACTGAGTATCATTTAATGCACAATATTCTAAGTGAGAAGGGAAGTTAAATTCAAATATAGCAGAATACAGTATCTTTGTATATATATTTTTAGTGAGTGAGATGCAGCCTATGTCTTTGTTAATACAACTAAATCCAAGACACTTGGTTGACAGATTTTTCAAGGCCTAACCTTGTGAATGAGGCAGGGCCAAGAAACAAGCAGTTTGAAATTCTAGAATACCTAATTTGCAAAGACATTACTGAATTCAGATAATGCAAAATAGACTAAAAGGCTAAATGAGAATGAAAGCTCCGTAGTGAAAAGCATATTTCAGGTTTAAATATTGTTTTACCTTTCGTTCTATCTCGACTTTCAATATAAAATCTGTTCTTATGACAATGTTGCAAACATCACTCATCCTTTCAGCCCTCACCATTAGGCACTGTTCCAGTTAATTAGGAGAAACTTTCATGGCAGAGCTGGAGGAAAAGCTCAGATTGTTGGACTGCTCAGGACATGGTCTGAGCAAGCAAACACACCAAGCAGCAAGTGGCAGGGCCAATCACATACAAGAAAAAATTCACTATTAGTTGATCACAGCCGTTGATTATTTTCACCAGTAAAAGGTTCATACCAGCAGTTCTGAACTCAAAGGGATTAATAAGCATTTGCCAGATACCTGAAGCTTTTAAATACATTAATTACATATTTTATTTTTCTTCTTTTTGTAGGGTTTATTGATTTCCCTACTCGACCTTCTTCTCCCTGGCAGATGCTGGAAATAATGATATTAAAATTGATCTGGTATGTTCAAGGCAGACACTAGCCATGAAATCCAGTTTTTAATGGAAGGTCTATACAATACTAACCACATGGATCTTAGTCCATGTCAGTCTCACATTTTGAATGAGATTTGAGAGAGATGATGAAGCGCAGGGTTAGGTACATGAGAGTGCAGTGCTGGCTCTTATGTTAATGGACTCAAAGGCTGCAAGTCACAAAAGAATCAATAAGGATAAGGCACCTTAAAAATATATATTCGAAGCTGTGCTTGAGCCAAAAAGTTTTCTGATTAATAAGAGAGAGGCAGCGAAGTATACGAAAAGGAAAAGACTTTCTTTGCCCTCTATCACCTTAAAAATGAACAACATATATTCCCATAAAATACAGTAATTGGTGCCTTTCCGGCTCCTGAGTTTCTCAATTCTCACAGTAGCAGAGGGAGAGTGAGTGACTGCCTCGCAGATATCTTAGAAAGCCAGGCAAGCTTATGGGGCAGAGTAGAAAAGGAGTTTTGCTCCAATGATCTCTGCTATGTCCTTCCATTCAATACTAAATAAGTGTCAGGCAATTAGAAATGGAACAGCGGATGCGTAAATGATACTGCCTTCCCAATAAATTGCTAATACCTGGATAGTGCTGCATGACTGGAAACATACTGTTACAATAACTGCAGTACCAATTTTTATTTCTGAATAATAGACAATATGAAGAAGATCAATGTAGCATTAGAGCCATGAAACAAACAATCCACCATGTGATTTTTTTCCTGTCTGATTTCTTATTTTCTTCTTTCCTGAATTGAGACATACTAAATCTAGGCTTTGCAAGACTAACATGCTTTTTCTTTCTCCTTCTTGGCAGAATAATGTTATTGTGTGCGTGGTGGTCTCTGGATAATATTTAATGACTGCTAAACTGTGACATTAAGGTCATGCTTGTTCTTGCAAGGTAAAAATCAACCTCATTTGTAGTGAGCACCTGAAGTTCATTATTTTGGAATAACTAGAAATGTGTAAAAATAGTTAAATGGGGATCGTTTTGTGGTTTTTTTTGTTTGTTTGTTTGTTTTTTGTTTTTTGGGTTTTTTTTAATGCTATTGACACATAGAGCTATTGACACATAGAGCTTTTGTTATAACAATCTGGTCAGAAAAAAAGGGACATCCACAAGGCACATATCCACACTTATTTGCATTATTTATTTCACTTGGTTCATGTACCATCTTTTGCCATCTGTCACATGGAAGATGGCTTTCAAAGAAATTCTGGAATACTAATGGAATTCCCTCAGCATCACCATTCAGCACAGGTGGCATTTTTAGCTCCAAAACTAATTAAAATGCATATTTTAAAGAAGTTCAGTGTTTAATTCCAGCAGAGAGGATACACAAGACATCTCTTCGGTGTTTCAGAGGTCACAGCATGAGACTGATTTGGCAAACTTCATCTAAAATAACCAAGTGCTTAAGGGAGTTTTGCAAAGAAATACATGTTGATTTCATAGTTAGCAAATCTTAAAGCAGCTGTAAGTATACAGTGGATTCAGCTACATTTTGGAAAATGGTAAATGAAGGCAAAGAAAAATCTTCACTTTTTCTTATCCATTATTACTGCTGCAATGAAAATGCAAGTGGAGTACTCAGATCTAACCACTAATTAGCAACTAGAGTCATATTTTGCATTGATCTGCACTGGGTTGCAATTTAGCACTCAGATCTGATGCATTTTGCTAGAATAAATACCATGATGCAGAAGGATAGGAAAGTAATTAACAAAAAACAGAGCAATCGGTTGTGTGAGGCACCTCTCATATAATTCTTCCATAAAGTCCATTGGGTTCTGCTGCAGTCTTGCTCTTCAGAAAGAGAAGGTGGAGCCGTAACTGACCCTGAGCCCCTTAAGAGGGGCCAGGAAAAAAAGGCTGGGCATCTTCAGGTTTGAAAACCTTTACTAAGTGTCACCTGCTGCAGTCACAGCCCTTCTTCACTGCTCAAGTGGCAAGAAATTCAGAAAAGGAAAATGACTCTTGCATCAGTGGCACTTCATCAGGTTATTCACACCCTTTCTGATGGGTGTAAATTGGGATGTATGGGCAAAATATGTCGCTTTGAAGTAAATGAGAAACACCTGTACAGTAATTCTGGTTCTATGTGCACTGTTTAAAATACCCTTAAATAAAGATGATAAAAGGATTTGCCTTTGTGTTGTTTTTCCCTGAGCTGGTGTCATTGCGAAACTATTTTGTATGATTTTAAGGACAAACAAAGTGATTAAAAAGCTCTTTCAATTCTCCCTTTTATTGGTGGTATTTTAACTGATTCTTTGAAGAGGTATGATACTGGGCCCAGTAGGTGTTAGGAAGGTTTATTATAACCTGACAGAAATCTGTCTAATCCTGGGGCTTTACTAGCTCTAAGGGAATTGTCTTACTTATTTCCATTAAATCATTAACTGATTGTAATGTAACTTTCGAGCCTATGACAGCCTTGGAAATAATAAAAGTAACAATAAAAAAATGGAAGCAAAAGTCTAACAGCTTTTGTCTTATGCTGGATCTGTGGATGCCTGGAGTGCTCTATGGCATCTTTTGCAATCAGTGATGGGAATGTTATTGTTTTCCTGTTGAGCAGATACAGGCAAAGAGATTCTACTCCATTTTTTTTTCCATTGCATTAACCTGAAAGTTCACATACAGTTTTCAAAGAATCAGGCTAGTATGCAGAAAATAAACCATCTATTTATTTAGGAGATGTAGGCTAAAATCTAATGGGTTACATTCAATTCCTACCTCTTCCACAGATATTCTTGCTAAGCAAAGGTCACTACACTTGATCTATTTGACTAAACTTTCATTATGATCAGTAGGAATCTACTCAATAGTGTCAATGAAGCCTCGGGAACAATTCAGCTCATGCTGAAACAGACATTTATTTACACCTGTTGAGATGAATTTCACCCTGTATTCCATTAATCCTATTGACTATATCTCCTTTCCTCATAACAGAAACGCAGAAAATTATCCCTGATTCAGATATCCACTTGTAAGTAACGTAAATCTCACCTCAAATAAATAATTCATGTCCCAGTTCAGTCAAGTATCAAGGCGTACTTCACCTTTAGGGGATACCACTGATTTCATTTTGCTCCAGAAAGGAAGGGAAACCAGTGCTAAGGTTGGATATAAATGCTTGATATTCACCATAGTCTGTTTCTGAAGAGAAATTTTCATGTGCTAGAGACTACAACAACACATAGAACAAAAGAGGGTGATGTCATGTGCCAGGCTGAATGCCACCACAATACAAATAATTTGTCTTCCTTATACTGGGAGACAAAACAGGCCCACGTAAAACAGTGAGGGATGGAGGATGAGATGTGACTTGAAAACAACAAAGAATGACCAGAAAAAAGCCATGAGGAAAGTATTTACTTTTGGTTTATTTCCAAGTCTCTTTTGTGCTAGAGAGGGGGAGTGACATTTCACTGGAACTCCGTGCTGATGAATGAAGCTCAGCCTGTGTAGCTGAGTTTCCTTGTAGCAAGAGAAACATGTTATGTATTATTATATTACATTGCAATAAAAGGGTGTGGTAGTATAACTATATTGCAGATATAAATATAAATATAACAGAAAAAGTGCAAAAAGGCTAAGCAAAACCACTAGAAGAAATATGTGATGGAACAAAGGAGTATGAGACCAGACACAAATATAGAGAAATTCATCACACTGTAAAAAGAACCAAGAGACATTTAAACGAGGTAAGAAAAAGCATCAATTGTGTAAGTAACGAAGGGTGAAAGAACACAATACAAGATGAACAATATTCTTGGAAGAAGCACAGAAAATCTGTAAGTTTAGAATGGTTCTCATAAATCTAAAAATCTAATATCAGATGAGAAGGACAAGATACAGTGAATCGTGCGTAGGAGCTGGACAAAATACTAGGAGGACAATAACAAGGAAGAATATCTGAAAGGATAACATTAGACTGAAAAAGCTGTTTTCTTTTAATTAAAATGCCAAATTGTATCTACACAACTCTGTAAGCAGATAGAAGCAAAAAGAGATGACTCAGAGTTTTCAGGAAGTCTGTATTCATTTCTGTCCTAAAACCCAGCCAGCAATGCTGAAGATTCTGAACAATGCTAAACTCTCTGCACAGTGAATCAGGTGTGCAAAATATAAAATATGTGACACGGAGAAGCAAGAAGTCAGTCCATTTCCTGTTAAGGCATATAAATGAAACAATCCTCAGATACAGAGGAAGAGTAAATAACAGTAAATAAAAAGCTCAAGCTTGAGATAAAGCTCTAAGAACCACAGAACATAGCAAGGTCTCAGGAAATCTTTAAGGATCAGAATCTTGTCTGGAACTTCTTGTAGATTCAAATTTTCTTTGAGTCAGCTGTGGATAATACCTGTAAAATTAATAATCCCATTTCTGCTACCTGGAAAAAAAATCTTTCTAAACCCTTAAAAGTATTTTAAGCACAGAAGGCTTTTTTGGGAATTGAAATGTGTTTGTTCATCTGTCAGTGTTTGCAGCAAGTAAACATGATGTCAATTAGCCTTGCTAATGTGAAATCATTACCAGTTCCTGGGTGGGAGAAAGAGTTCATCAGCTCAAACACACATTGTGTGTGTTGCAATATATCCTACTGTTGGGTAAGAACAACCCGGGATGTTTAACTAATTAGTATTTGTTTGGAATACTCTGCTCATAGGGTTTGAAGCCTTCAATAGAAATTTTCTAGTGACACTCCAACTAGCCCAATAGATGAGTTGAGACAATTGTACTGGAACCAGAACAAATGTAGAATAGAAAAGGCTTTGAGCAAAAAAAATTAAAATTTGATGTTATTAAACCCACAGTTTCCCAGTGAACTTCAGCATAACTCTTGGGGGAAAAAAATTTAGCCCTTTAATACTAAAAATTCACTCTACTTCTAATGAAACATTAGTGTAGTCTCTGATGGCTGCTGTCTGAAGCTAATCCATGGAGGAAAAGGGAGGCTGGGACAACTAATGAAAAAATTTCCAGTTTCTGTTCCATGTGCAAAAGATATTAGAGGAAATGTAGGTGAGTTAAAATTATCCTTTTGATGTTTTATACCAACAACAGAAAACAAAATAAAAAAGAAAACCTCATTCTAATTACTATAAGGCTACAATTTCAGACATGGCATATTAAAGTCAGTAACTGGTTCTAAAATGCCAGAGGCCCATAGCAGCTGATGACATTATATTGGATAGAAAGGAATATTATAGTGGACTATAAAGTCATAACTGGGCTGCAGTGAGTGAAAATGTTGACTTCCACTGTCTAATGAGGTGCAATCATCTGGGCCCAGTGTGAGCCAGGTTTACAGCAAACAGGAGGAGTTTGCTCTTCACAGAGATGAGGGACTTGTGGAATTCCTCGTCGTAGGATGCTGTGCATGCAAAAATTCATAGGTAATCCAGGGCAGAAGCAATAAATACCCAGCCAAAAAGATCTACTGTGGTTGCCAAATATATAAACTACAGTGGGCTCAGGTCATCCACTAAGCAGAAAACAGTCAGAGTGAGTGAGTGCTTGCAAGTATTACACACAGCCTGTGTTTCCCTGGACATCTATTACGGACACTGCTGAAGCCGTGACTGGGTTAGACATACTCAGTGAAGCATTAACTCAGTTCTTACACACTTATTCTATTCCCTTTCCTGCAGTTCACTGTAACTGGATCTATAATTTCAGGACATTCAACAAATGTTACCTGAAAGTCAGACGTGGGTCTGCTGCACCTCAGGCCCTGAGTGAAGTCCTACCAACTATTCTGTTTTGTTTCATCCACCCAACCTGCCTTCCAAAACTTGCCATCCCTAGAGCAGCTACAGCAAAACTGATAACAAAGCAACTTCTGCACTGTAAAATGTAAAATGAAATCAGTGTAGATTTAATTAAGTTGCCAGGCTGTAAACCTATAAACTGCCATTGTTCAGCTACTGTTTCACCTTCCGATCAACCAGTCTTTCCATGGACACAGCGCAGAAATCCAGGTCAGTAGCTTCTTAAACCAATGGATATTATAAATATGTATGTTTGAGTCAACACAGAATGAGTGTAGTACTTATAATTACAGTAATTGAAGTAAAGTTTTAATTCTAATTGTTATATCATAGTATATTCTTACTGACAGAATTTCTATGAAGCTGTTCGAAAGCAACAGCATTATATACTTCCTGGATAGAATTTCTGTGTGCTTGGCAGGCATGTTGATACAATATCAATATTGGTGTTATATATACCAGCATCAGCAACCAGTTTCTTCTGTAGCCAAGACTTCAGATCAGTATGTTGTCTCATGAGAAAACTTCTGTGACTACCTGATTTCAACCCTGTTGCTCATGCTCCTTATGCTGAGGTGCTGCCTTTCTGCACCTTGTGTGATCATCCCATCTTCCAGTTTTCGTATGCCTCCAGCAGTTCTTTCAGCTTGTCCTTTAGAACAAAACCCATATATTCTGCTTAACTTCCTCTGGGAACTTTCATAACCTTCAAGTGTTATTCCTGTTTTTTCCCCCCTTCCTCCACCCTCCAAGCCCCAACATCCTCAAGATACTCCTAAGGAACAGCTCTGTCTGGATGGCACTCCTGTCTCTCAGTGCCTATCGCTGTCGCATTCGCTATCTGGTGCCTTTTGATGCCAAACCCGTGATACCACTCACTGAACAGTTCAAGCTAAGCGTGATTAAAATAATTCCTTAGCTGAAGACATGTCACTAATATTCCTTTTCAAATCTGTGGACAGAACTGCCATGCTGCCAATCACTTGAACTTATGATTTTTCCTGTTTGATTTCTTAAATCCAAGATATCCCTAATTTTCTCCCATTAATTCTGCCTGCAATATGAATCTTTGCCTGCCTGTCTACACAGAAAAAGCCCTGGTCCTGCTTGCTGAGCACCTTGCTTACTGAGTACACAACAAAAATATCCCTGCTCTGCTATGAAATACTGCTGTGTATGTGCATTTTCCTGTCCTTTGATCATGCGCTGCTGTTTACAGTTTGCTTGTGACTTCTCTTCACCATCAAATTTATGTTATTTGTTTTATGTTCATAACCTAATCCCACTTTATCTCTCCTTCAGAAACAAGAGATTGTCTCCTGCTTCTAATCAGCTACTGATAATACCCTTCATCACCCACTTGATTCATTCTCAAGCAGTTACTTTCATGTTGTTCACGCTTGGAAGAAACACTCCAAAGTAACATCATTGCTTTCCTTCAAGTCCCATCTCCAAATCTATCTTTTGACATTATGCCTATAAAAACACTTGGTGTAAATAAGCTGAAAATAATACTTAGATTATTGTCTATCTGTATTGTTTTGTTTCCTTTCCTTTCTGTGTTTTTGTTTATCTTTGTGTTTCTTGTCTCCTACATACAGTACATGTGGTTTTATGCAGCATACTTTTCCATGATGTTTGCAAACCACTTCATAAATTGAATTCTTTTTGATTTCCAGGTCCTATTTTAATATGAACATCATTGCAGTAAGATTATAAACCTAAAGTTCCTCATATTTTTATAATTTTTCTCTTTAATACATGCACAGATCTGTACTGTGTGCTCTATTTTCTCAGCAGCTGAGTGACTAGAATGTGTTATATTCTTTTCTTCTCAACACCATTTTTATCAAAACTACTGTAAAGCAAATTGAAGCATAAAGAGATGAAGAATAACATTCAGAGCATCTGTTTTCCAACTTTGGACAGCACGTAGGTGGAATGTAAGCAGTTAGGTTTATGGAGAGCAAATTCATAAAACAGCTTTGCAGTACAATATATTCTGTCACCATCTTTATTCTGGATCACAAAAATCTGTGCATGCCCACACACTCACCTCCTGGACTGAAGAGCTGGGCACCAAGCACTAACACAACACGGAATTCCTTGAGAGACATTTTAGGAACCTGATGTACATTAAGTGTACTTCCATCCCTGGGGTTCCCCAAGCTGTTTGCTATATTTCTATTTTAATGCTTAGAAAAGAAAATAGCACAACTGTATTTGTTGTTCCCACACCACAACTTTGACCAAGGAGCTGTAATGGGCAAGACCTGCAGCACTGCATAACAGTGCAGGAGCTACATAAGGGTGCTCAAATATGAATTCCCTGCCTCCCAGAAGAACACTGCTGAGCTACTGAGGCTAGTTCAAGGAAGTAAAAGAAGACAAGAGGTTTTAAACTGATCAGCCCTACATCTAGGGGCACAAAATCCCAGTGTCAGGAATTGTCTCCATATAGTGAAAGTTCCGTTCTTTTTATATAGGAAGAAGGTACCTTCAAAAAGAACTCATAATACTATGACCTCTATTTGAATGAACTCAGGAAAAAATGTAATATGCAGACAAAATTTTAAAAGTTTATTAACTTCCAAAAATCATGAACTAAAGTCTTTGTCTCACTTTATATTCCTTTTCCTCTCAAGTTTCATTGTGATGCCCCTGCAGTGACAAGCTGTATTTCTGTAAACAATATTGGGGTTGTGGCTGTTATCATTTCACACAAGACCCCTCTTTCAGAAGGAGCTTTGGAGAATATTGGACTATTTTTTTAAGCACCCTTGACAGTCTGCTGTGCTGAGTCGAAAGATTTCAAGGTACATTAACTTTAACAAAAGAGTGTCTGTGCCATAAGCCCCCATTTCGCTTCAAAATAACGATAGCTGTTTTAAAAACATATATATAACTTAACCCAACTCTTTTATTTATTATTATTATTTATTTAGAAGGTCCCTCAAGCAAATCCAGATAGAGGTTGATAGGATGGGATTTGCAGAACCAGGGACAGTTTCGATTTTGCTTTGAATTCAACATAATTGAGACTGTGGCATTTGAAAATGTGCAGTCTGCAGATTAGATCATGTAGTTTCCCACCCATTACTGACTCCTCTCCTTGCAGTGCACGATGTGCTCTGCCTCATGCACACATTCTATTTCATTCTGCAGATTATCAAGGGCAGAATTTAGAACCTCAGGAAAAGGCTTTTTCACTGCACAGGAATTGCATCTTTAGTCTTTGCATTCCAGAGGATTCTTCAATTTATTCCGTGGAGCTCTGCTTTCTATGTTATTCTGGTATTCTTCTAAGTACATTTTCTCCTCATGAGGAAGAAATTTCTATCACTGTGCTCTGAATCCATTGCTCTGTTAACTCTGCAAAACACTTATGCTGGATATGCTTAAAATCAGAAGGGGAAAACACCTCTTTTATTTCTTTTTGTGTGTGTGTGTGCTCTTTCACTAAATTGATATGGGTTTATTTCTTAGTTTTAATAACTTCTTACCTCTTAACTTTACTGAAAACAAAGTTTTGGTCCTCCTTAAAAAGTTATAATTTTTTGTACTGTTGCTAACTTCCTGGGGCTTCATATATGTGCAGTAGTTAAGCTTCCATAATCTTCTGTTGTAGCACAATAGTTTTCAACTCTTTTAATTGAACAAGTGCAATTGGGTCTACATCCAGAATGTTCCAATAGGAAAGACTTGAAACCCATGACATTTTAGAATAATAATAAAAAAGAAAAGGATATTTTCTCTAGCATTCTTCCATCTTCAGTTTTTCTTTGCTCCATATCATTGGATCATAAGACATCATTCCAATTTTCCTGGAAATTGAACAGAGGCTTGCAGCAGTGTAAAGTGAGTGTAAAATGCCCCAAATAAAAATAGCAGTTTTGTACTCATTTTGCCTGGTTGAGCAAATATGATCATGATTGTCTGATAGCCCACAACACCGCCAGCATTCCTGCTCACATCAGCAGCCCTCGCTACCTTATGATCACCATGAAGTTTAAGCAGCTTATGGCTACATCTATGTCATAAACGAAACATGCAGGCACTTATTTTTCTGGCCCTAAGTTCAAATGGACAAGTCTTTATTCATTCAAACTTTCTAAAACACAGTCGACATGTTCAAACCACTTACTGAGAAATATCCTTTGTCTGTGCTAACTCCTGAACCATGACTGAAAATTTTGGAGAGGGTCCTAGGTGGCCAGACATTATACTGAAAACTTAACAGTAGAGAGAACCAGATCCAAAGCTCTGGCATGTTTTCTGGTATTTTTTATGAGCAAACCGAGATTTTAAGTAGTTTGACTAGTGGACTGCTACCTCTGTTAACAGGATAATATTGTTTTCATTGGACAAAAATGACCTCTACGAAGTTTCAGTTACTTTTCAGTATTTGGTTTCTTACATTTCATTTCATTGCTTTGATCATCTTTAAAGTTGTTGTGGTCTCTTGATCTCTTGTTTGCGTTTTTTACCTTCTAGTTTCCTGACTTAATTTATGCCCAAGTGCTCAGAAAAAGCCTACAGAGGGTTACACACACCATGTGTTTAGCTAGTGGGTGATCTTAGGATATTCTTCTCAGGCTTTACGTTACTCAAACTGCTCTACAAGCAAAAATGCTTCCTTCCATGATTGATTTTATATGTGCAGTTTAGTCCTCTCCCTAAATATGGACCCATGATCTTTTCTTGTCCATTTCAGGTATTCTGTGTAAATTTCTCTAGTGAAAAAAAAAAAAAATTAGAAACAGCAATAATCAATTAACGTTTATTAAATTTCAAATTCCGATTTTGCTTCACCTTGTCTGAAATGAATTGCAAATGAGTTAAATAACAAAATAAGGTGAAATCCTTGCTGGTTGTGCTGGAATTATTTGCAACATAAATCGATCCTCAATCAGCTCTCTCTTGCCAGAAGGACACTCCCCATTCCTCACAGGGAAGAGTGGTACCATCATCTTGCACTTCATGCAGAGGTGGTACTTTGCAATACAAGCCTTATAAACAGAGATGAAAACATAGCATTTATATCTTTTTGCCCCCCTGACCCTCTTAGCTTATAAGTTCTAATGCAAACTATATTTTCAGATCATATTAAAACTCAAATCTTCATAAGCAGAAGCTCAGAACCATACATATTCTAGTGCTTTCTATTTACTTTAGGATTTATTTAAATGGTCTAATTCTAAAGAATGTACATAGTCACATTCAAAGCAGGTTAACCAAGTTAGTCACACAGCTTTGGTGTATGGCTACATGCAGGTGTATGACTATATGTTCTTGAGACACAACTTTAAAAAGAAGATGTGGAGTTTATTTGTAAGTCAGATAAGGTTTAGGAACTCAAATGTAAAAATATCCTCCATCCTTAGCTTAATGGTTGGACTTTATGATCTTAAAGGTCTTTTTCAACTGAAACAATTTTATAATTCTTTATTCTACATTTAAATTTCCTGGCACAGTAATTGTTTTTATCAGGTCACATGCTATTATATCCCAATTCTGTTTTCTGGTTTTTCCCACCATTTTAGATAGACTTCTCTAAAGTCTAATGATGCCTCTCCCTAAATACTTACAATGACAACTGTCATCCAACATCCAACAATTAAAGTAGTGGAAACTTTTACTTGCATGCCCTTGACAATAATGGATGTCATTTTGATCATAAGTACTATGGGCTGTAAGCATCATACAAATCATATGTGCCATTATTCCTGTAAACAGAAGCTAAAATCCAAGACTAATGCCAATGGATCAGACCTGGGCAATGAATAGTTGCTCAGAAGTATGAAACTGAATTTATTTATTTATTTTTTTTTTTTTTTTGCAGAGATCTTTTCTCTAAATAACAACCTGATGTGGAAAGTGCTGATTTGGGGGGTGTTCAAAGAACAGATTCACATCTAAAGGCTTGTGGTTCATGCTTGTCTCTAATTAAGAAGTGTCCTAAAGTGAACAAAGGGCCACACAGTAGGAAATATATGCTTGCAGACACCAATTCACACCTGTTAATGATTAGTTTGCAGACACTGCCAGATGTGCTATTTATCTGATGATCAGAGTAATTGAAATGAATTGCTCTGAATCAGTCATGTGAAATTGTCCCAGTTAAGTAGATGTGCTGTTTCTCTTCTGCTTTCTTATGGAAGAAATGGAGTTTATAATTTTCTTTAACACTCTCCTTTAGCCTTTATTAGTACTCCCACAAAAAGTTGGAGTTGCATGCCATAACCTCCTTCAAAAAACAAAGACAGAAAACACGTCTGTACAGAAAGTTTTTAAGTCTGATCATGGGTAAGGGTTCACAGAGGCATTGGCTAGCAGTAAAAACAGATCATGACTTTAATCACATATACAGAAGTCTGCAGAACAATGCTTTTAAGGTCAAAAAGTGAAACCCTACACACTGGAGGGTTGTGAACTTTTAGAACTCACTGCTAGAGGGATACAGTGGTAGTGGGCAGTATCAGTGTACTTCCCAAACAGGAACAAGTGAAAAAACTAACTAATGTGAGTTCAAAGAGAGAGTACAAAAGGAATGGATGTTAACAGCAGCCAGGTTCGTGTGTTTTCCCTCCTTTTGTCACTGGCAGAGACAGAGGCATGGCACTGCCCTGACCCAGACAGGCTTCTCTGTTCCCATGTTGTTCTCTTGACATGGCAAGTTATCTAGATTTCTTTCTTCCCTAAAGAACTACAAACAGCTATAATACCAAAAACCTGACTACTGAGAATTAGTCTGTGAAAGGAGAAAGAAGCAAATAGGAGGAAGGCCATTTTGACTTTTTTCTTGTCTATACCTACAAAACAGACTGAGCATGAATTCAGCATGTGCTTCATGCTGTAGAGTTCACAAGTAGAAAGCAGGATGAGATGGGCTGAAGTGTATGTATTATCTAGGCAAATATAAAAAGAACGTCTTTAAACAGAGCATAGTTACAGTGGCACGGGTTTAAATGCTTTGTTGTAGTGCAAGATTTCTTTTTATTCATTATCCCAGGTCTGTTGATGCTTTTGATTTAAATTGTGATAATTTTTCTACCTGTTGCCGTTTGATATTTTTCCTACTATCCAAGAAATCTTTCATAGTTTGTCTGTGGCAGATTGAAGTTTCTTTGTATCTTTGTATCACCAGCACAGCCTAAGAGTACTGGTTCTGGTTTGTCAAGAAAAAAAAAAAAAAAAAAACCCTAGGAAAAAATCTAATGGGAGACATCAGAGAACTGAAACTAAGAATGGACCAGAAACAGAAGCATTAAAAGACTTTCAAACTGTGGCTTCCTGGGGATTTTCTCAGGGCCTTTGTGTACATTGAAAGTTCTAGCTGCAGTTGTGATGGTAATAACTTCTAGTTCAGTTTCCTGCAACCTCTTGCCAGAAATACTTGTCTGCTTCTATTTCTAGATTTACAACCCACGTCTGCAATTGAATTTCCCTCAGGGTCATGACCCTGTGTCTTACATGAGGTCACAGCACTTCATTTAGGAAGGTCACCGTTCCTATCTGAACAAGAACAGAGGAAGTTTGCTCTCAATTTTGGAGTATTTTTTTTCCCAGAATACTGCACCTCCAGCACTATTTATATGTTACTTAATGATCTCCATTGTACTACTCGAAGCAGAAGCTCACGTGACCTGTTTAAGCTGTTATGCAGCAAGACTATAGAGCTGGAAGAAGAACAGAAATCTCCTAGATCCCTATTCAGTGTGCTGTCCACTGGACCATGAGCAGTAGTTGGCAGATATAACTAACAGTGTTCAGCTTTCTGTTGGTGAAGGCTTATTAAAAATTCTAATGATTTGTGGTTTTGTCTCAGGTTATTTATCTTATTTTCTCTCTCTCTCTCTCTGTGAAGGCTGGAAGGAGGTAGTCAGCATCATTACACCCCAGACAATTGAGTTGATTGCTTTTTTCATAATAGTGTTGGAGAACAGAGTTGTGCAATTTTCAGTAGGCGACAGAATAGACAGAAGAAAAAGTGAGTGCTTTAAATAGAATTACTGCAATGCTGCTTGCAAAATGTTCTTTATTAACCCTTAATAAACAGCCCATGCTCAGATATTGGCATGAATTTATTCATTTAAGTTAACAGTTTGCCACCCCTAGATTTTGTTACATGAATACTCTTGTCCTCCCACATTCTGGGTTTCCCTCTCTTAATTAAACTATGGTGGTTTGTTCCTTGAGCTGTGCCTGTTTCTTATTTCTCAAATATGCCTTTCTTTTTCCCTTCACTCACAAGTACATTCTTTGAATTCTATATGTTTCATCCTCTTTCTTCCCCCATTTTTCTTTTTGTACTCTATGCCATCTACCTATTCACAGGGGTATCAAAACAAGTTATACTGCTTAAAAAGATAAGCTTTAAAACAGTTATATAATGATAGAATCATGGAACAGTTTGGGTTGGAAGAGACCTTAAAATCACATAGTTCCAACCCCTCTGCCATGGGCAGAGATGCCTTTTATTCTGGCCTTGAGCATCTCCGGGGATGGGGCAGTCACAACTTCTCTGGACACCTGTACCAGTGCACTGCATCTCGTTGAGGTAGGATAGATACTCCAGTACTTCTTACAAACTTGTTTCCTAAATCCACCACTTATACAGCTTCCACAAACCTCCTAGGTCATCCACTGCCTAAACAGTGTTACCCTAAAACAAATGTCCTTAATGTCATATTTAAGTCTCCCTTTAAGCATCTCCTTGTTGCCACTGAATTCCATCTCTTCCTAATATCTCAGTGGGCAATAGAAACTAGGTAAATATATTTGGAGACAAAACGATCTAGAAACGTCTCTCTGTCCTGTAGGCCAACGGGTGCTGCACGGATTGCACGTGAATGGCCAGCACCCTCTTACTCCCCAAAATGAACCCCTCCAAATAAGCTGGTGGAAATGGTCCATGATTTATGCACACAACCACATAGTGTCTGCAACCACACAGCAATTTGAGTCAATGAAACTATGTCATGCACCAGGCTAAGAATTGAACACTCTGGACAGCTCAGTGTCAGTGTTCAGTGTGTGCCCTGGTCCTATTCAGTTCTCTTACACAGGTGTGCCAGGAAAGAGCTTGTTTTTGGGAAGCAGCAAAAGCAGGTGTGCTCCAGGAAGGAGTCAGACCTGGGAGCTGGGACCACCACAGCAGAGGCAGCATCATCACTGACCAGTGCCTGAGCAGGGCTGGATTGGTGTCTGTGACATGGTCAGGGTCCATGCCAGAGCATGAGGGCAGGGACACAGGGGACCTGCAGGCACAGCCAGCTCTGAACTAGTTTCCCCAGCAAAAAGGTAAGGATGCTTCAGGGAATTCACACCTTTTACCGCTTGCCCAGAGAAGGAATGCGATAGAAGCATAAAAACCACAACGTGGGAGATCTTATTGCACTGATTCTTGTGTAGATATTTATTTTTCTATATATGCCTACATCCTTACCAGCCAGACTTGATGTGCTTTAAGTTACCTATTATCCTTGCCAAAGCACACATGTTCTATTCACACTGAAAGCTGGGCTCAGTTGACTCCTTTAGGGAAGTGATTATTCACCTTACCATGAAAAAAAACCAGCATATTCAGTATGTGATAACAAAAATTACCCTTTCTTTACCAACAATTCTCCCCAGATTTTGAAATCACTGCCATTTCAAGAAGCATGTAAACACAAATAATTATAAGCCCTGCCTATAGCTTCATTCTTGAGTTTCATCCGCTTTATTGAACAGGAATCAAAACTTCTATGGATGTCTTCGTGTCTTGAAAGTCTGTTCATAATTATTTTTCACTCCTACACAACACTTGTATGTCTTTGTGAAGTTTCCCTAGCTTATACCCCTTCCCCCTCTTCAAATCCTTATCATCCGTCTTTTGTGCCTGGTAATTTTCTATTCTACCAATACTAATCACCTACAAAAAGTTAAAAGTGAATTGGTTCTCTTTTCCTTTGAAAATCTCAGTAATATAATTATTGTCCAGTAAGTATAATTTAACATGTCACTAAATTCAATCTGTTGCCATTGTATCAAGTTCATGAGAAAAAGAAAAGATGCTATAAACAGACTGTATGCACAGTCTGGAAGAAGCTTCAAATATGTCACAATTTTGTTTGTTCATACCATGACTAGAATCTGTAATTTCTCAGAAAATTTCTTAAGCATTCAATGGGCAGAGGGTGATGCTACTGTTTTGGTGATTAATTAGCGTTGAGAGCTTGCAATGAAATTCATCCTAAAAATCCCCCAAACCGGTTCAGTGTTGAAGCTGGCTCTGAAGCTCAGACACCCCAATCTTCTCTCACACTAATGAGAAGGGCAAAGATCAGACCCTCTATCCTACACTAGTCTCTCAGAACTCCTCATTACTTTCTGTTACATGTGTAACTGTCATTACTGGCTATTTTTGCACTCTCTAGATACTTAAAATTATCTCTAAATAACCTTTCTTTCAAAATATTCCAAATCCAAGAGCATAAAAGTATCACAGTGAATTAAAATCATGGAGTTTTGACTAGAAGCACGGGAGGCCATGTGTGACAAGAGACAGTGCAATTGCAATCAAAGTCTGTTTTGATCATTGCTCTTTCAATCTAAATACAGTGTATTTTCATGTGCTATATACATCCTGCAAAGTGATGTGATAAAGCCCTTCTACACATCCACCGAGAACTTCAGAGAGACAATGACAGGAGGGGGACCCCGATAATGCTCTGCCAGGCTGCTTCCAGACCCATCACAGTGAACATTAGCTCCTCAAATGCCCATCTGCACAAGCCCAGAAGAGCACAAGGGCACAATGGCAGGCAGGAATCCACATTAGAGACTCCCAAGGAACAACCACCCTGTCTGGACTCTTTGCAGGGTTGTCCCAGCAGAGCTATCAACTTCAGTGCCAAAGCACAAAAACCATCACCACAGGTCATTGGGAGCAGCTCTCCAGATCACTTTTGGATTATGGGAGTTGCTGCCTAGAGGTGGGACTTTTTATAGGATATAGGAAAAAGCAGTTCTGCGTCATTCTTATTACGCGAGATTTAGGGGAGGAACCAAAGGCAGAACAAGAAAGGGATTTAGGTGATTTTGGGAGGAATGAAAGCTGGAAAAGAGGAGTGAGGGGATGAAAATGATCAGACACATATAAATAATTTCCTGGTCAGTGTGCTTGTCTGGTCATGCTCTGGCAGGGAAGGGAGCAGTCTTGTTGCATTCCCTTCAACCTCCGCCCTGAGTGAGGACTCGCAGCTGTGTGTACCCCTGTGTGCACGAGGGTCTCGCTGCAGCAACCAGAGTCAGACCACAAGATGGACATCCCGTGTATCCACGGTGCTGGGAAACAGAAGAGGCACAATTGTGCATGCACTAGTGAAGATCAAGCCTGACCAACCCCCGAGTACAGGGTGTAAGAGTGCCTGTGTATCTCCAGGGGTAAGAGTGCATGAATGTCAGCTATGGGAGCTGAGAAGTCCTGGGTGATTCTGTCTGTGTAAGCAGCTGGAGAGGGGCCATGGCCTTAGAGCCTTCTATGCCAGCAGCTGTGGAGACTGGACAGAGTCCAGCTGCCTGAGGGATCCTGCTTACCCATGGTATATATGTGTATGTTTTTAGTAGTGGACTTCCATTCTGCCCAGTCAGAGAAGTGTACTAGTCAGGAAATGAACCAGTGGGAGATCGCAAGTCAGAATTATAATTTAATAGGAAAATTAAAATAAATGCAATAATACAAGGACAACACTGACAGAGTTGGATACAACCTTACACCCTGTTAGGGTGGTGGTAGCAGTTCAAGTGAAGTGGTTCTGTTGAAGTGGCGATCCCGTAGAACGGTCTGGTCTCCACCTGAAGGTCCAGGTCTTGTCCTCTGGGAATCCAGTAGGTAAGGCTGACTTGTGCAGTTCCGAAGTCCAGGTTATATCCAGTTGGGAATGCTTGGCTCCTCCCCTCTGGATGGAGTATCTCACAATGGGATGAGGTAATTCCAGTGAGGTAACTCCATGAGTCATGCAGTGGGATCTTGACAGCCCATTAGCAGAGATAGCACCTGGAGGGAGTTATCAGGGGTGAGTCATGACAGGAGATAACTAACAGTGCCCCACCTGTTTTAACAGCTTGTGGAGATGGTAATAGAATAGATCTTATATTGAAACCTAGGACAAGAAGGAAACAGGATGAGGGTGTTAGTGTCATCTTGTTTTGCATGATGTTGGGAGTATGTGTCTCTGATATGTGTGCTTGGTCACATGTGTGCATATGATGTAAATATTGCACCAGGAGAGGGCTAGATTGGGTACTGGGAATTATTTTTTCACCAAAGTATTTGTCAAATATTGGAACAGGGTACACCGAGCATTGGAGTCTCTGTCTCTGGAGGGATTTAAAAGTCATGTGAATGTGGGATTTCAGGACATGGTTTAGTGGTGCACTTGGCAGTGATGGATTAACATTTGGTCTCAAGCCTCTTGAAAGTCATTTTGAGTCTAAACAATTCTATGATTTATGATGATATCTATCTATCTCTCTATATGTCTGTGTGCATGAAGACATTTGTGCACACATATGTGTACAGTGCATACCCCTGCTTAGTGGTCATCTGTGTGCTGGGAATGGATCTTCATTCTCACTACTGGTTACACCTGGGTACACGGAGCAGCAGCACGCTCACCTGTCTTGGACAGACAGACACTTAATATATATAAATGTATCATTTGTATGTAATGTACTTTTTCTCTATGCAGGAATGTGAGTTTTGGAGAAGCAAAAGAGAGACCTGGCAATGGCTGTGTTTGGTGACATCTGCATGCCAGATGAGGTTGAGGAACAGAGAGTCAGGGTCATGGTTATATCCCAGCCTCATAACCTCTTGTTTCAAACGTTATGTCAGTCTCTCACTATGGTAACAGAAAGAGTTGAACAAGGAAGTGACCTTCATTCTTGCTTTTTCATAACATTTTGAGGTTTACTCTTTTCTTTTTGCTAGCCACATACTTTTTGCCATTTTTCTGCAACCACAAGAGCTGGAGTATATGCATATTTTAGTGTAAACTGAGCTTATTCTATAATCTCATAACTCCAGGAGGATTTAACATAATTCTCAGTGATTATTTCCAGTGCCTGTCTTTGCAGGTGGTCATTGATTTCCTGAGCTTCAGCAGAGTGAAATTGATGTCTAGCCTACATGAGTAAAAGGTTTACTGGAATAGATATATCTCTCAGTACAGCTAATACTGGCAAGCACTCTATTATGGATGCAGTTCTATTGTGGAGGAGAGAAGTAAAAGGTTTTCATCCAGTTTTTTTCTTGGGAAGGATTTTTGCTAGCATAGAGATGTTCAAAATTTCACCCTTAAATGATATCTGTAAGTTTTAGTCATAAATCTGGCTTGATTTCTCTCAGTCTCTCCATCCCTCATGTGGAGTTGGAAAACAGCAATGAGAACTGACAAATTGACTTTAAATCTGCAGACAAGCAGCAATGTTCTTTGCTTCCAGTCTGAAAAGACAAGCAGAACAGAGATTCACCCTTGGCCTGAGTGTGGAAAGCTTTCTGCAAATGCATGCCACCAGGTTCCTAGGTTTATATGAAATTTATGGCTTATATAACCTCAGAAACTGGGCAAATCTCTCAAATATCTGTTTTTGTCTCAGTGAGGGAGCACTGTGACAGGTAACACAACAAGGGCACAGTGATGTGAGACAGGAGGAACCATTGCTCAAGATGCATCAGAGGAGCTGAGCCACTTGGAAGAGGGGATCCTCTCATCTGGCAGAAGCAGCACAGAGCACTGTGACCTCTCCATTTCCATGTAACTACATAGAAAACATCAAGGCAAGAACAGCACTGCCTCAGGAACCTTGACATATTTATCGGTGTGCAGCATGCTAAAGTGAAAATTTAAAGTGCAGTAATTAATTCTGCCATGCTCCCTGTGTTGCCATGATGAGGACAGGAGCTCTAGCTAAGCATAGAACCTTTTACTTGGTTGATTATTGATTCTAATCCTTATCATACTTTTGCCTGTGATAGCTTCTGACTCGTTTGGACACAAATGGCTGGTATAAGTAAGCCTGGTCATAACGTGATATGCAATTTCTTCTTCTATGGTCTAAATTAAAAACTGTTGTAGGTATTAGGAGACATGGAAATGGCAAACACAAAAGGTTTATCCTTACATAAACATTCAGGGCAAATCACTCCTCAGAAATAATTAATAATGCCATGCAGAAACCACAGTGGGAGAGTTACTAAAGTTATTATGTGGATTAAAAGCCTCTTCTTTGTCTGAGCCATTCGATCTTTTCTGTAGTGAAAAACAGCTACACAACAGGATAGTTAATGATTTGGGTCTACATAAAATCTCAGGCTCATAGGTCATTGAGTCTGTGGGTGAGAAAAGCCAGGGAAAGCATATTAGAGGGTCTGGCATTGCTCCTGGATGAAGAATCTACCTGAGCTGGCTTTCGGTCCTCTTGCTTGAGAGGTGCTGGCAGGACACCCATCACCAGAGAGAACACAGAAAACATCCAACACACTTATGCTGGTTTTTTTTGTATCAAGTGTAATGTCCACGTTACAGAAGTTATGCTTGAAATTGCAAACTGGTTCTAATGTATCTGCACAAGTGATTTCCTGCCTCAGCTGCAGTCCCGGAGAGTTTGCAAAATGCTCTATTTTAGATTAGGGCCATGGTGCACTGTTAGAGGGTTTTGCTTTGCTTCAAGTGTTCTTTTGCATGTGGTTCTTGGGCTTTTTTGGGGTTTTTGGCTTTTTTTTCTGAGCAGACATGTATGTGTTGCTTAAATTACAGAATCTTGTGAAGTGTATAAGCTGAAAAGTGACACTAAGATCAAACCTAACTCTGTGAGAGTACTTTCTCTTGAAAATTAAAAATCAGCCAGGAAAGTTGTAAATTCTTCATGCACTTGTCATCATGCCAATGGTTCCTAAATATTTCTTAGTTTTGACCACTGAAGAACACAGTATGCATTTAAACCATTAACTAAAAATGCTATGTGAAAGGTAGAGATGCAAATGGTATGCTTTTTTTTTTTTTTTTTTTTTGGAAGAATATTTGCTGGGATTTTTTTTCAACCAATACTTTTGCATGGACATAAGTTGGGAAAGTCACGACATTGTACTGTACTCAGATTTATTTTTTAATAAAAGACAGAAACAACATTCTGTAGCACTACATCCATTACTTGTCTAATGAAAAATCAATAGCAGCTGGGTACCTTATTCCAAGAACTGCTTTTAGAAATTCTACCCACGGGATATTAGTGAAAGGTAGGTTTAGTGTCTTAATTCCCACAAAGTCTGCAATTCCGGCTTGTTTCTACTTGTTTGGTATTCATTACAATACCTATAAAAAACTTGGTAAAATGTACTCATAAAAATTTAGTAAAGTTTTATATGCATTACAATAAATACAAAACAAGAAGAATCTATGGACTATCTCTCATATGTACAGTAAAAGGAAACAAAAAAGGTCTGATAGCAGGTTGTAAATAAATGGTATTCTTCAGCACACACACTAAGCAGCATTATGCTATTACAGTACTGTAATTCATTGGATATATGGAGTTGATTCCCCTCTTATTTGAAATACAGTAAACCAAGTATTTACTTAAGTAAGTGCAGGTTCAAGGATTTACATATTTTTGAACTCCTGTGTGTGAAAAGAAGAATCCTTCTTCAATGTATACACATATTTTCTGAAACTAAATAGATTTTTAAAAGAACAAAAGTAATAGAAATCTTCATACATCTAATCAGTATCTCTGGAGTTAAAGTCATATAGCTATTAAGTCAAACAAATTCAAGTTTTGGGCTAGAATTGATAAAAAAAAAAAAAACAAAAAGGCCACATACAATAGCAATTTGGCTTTTGTTCTTATCAACAAAGAAACATAACCTGTGATTTTTTTGCCTTGCCTCATTAAAATATCTTTATACACACTGTTAGCAGTAGAGTAATTTTTAGACATTTTACTTTGAGCAGTCAGTGATTAAGAGCAAGGTAGCTATAGTTCTTTTTCTGTTATTTTTAGGCACTGTCCAGAGTTTCCTACATTATATAAAGTATTCTGCTACTCTTGTACTTTTCCAGAACATTTCTTTGAATCTTCAAAATAGATTTTGACTCTGTGCTCAAAAAAGATAAATTATTGCTCGTGGGAGCATATACATAATCTTCAATTCATTTTGTCAATCAGTATATTATATTTCAGATTTTCTCTGGGAAACACAGATAAAATGAACACTTAAATAATAAATACAAATACAGAGGGCTAAAAGTCTGTGAAAAAATGCATAAGGGACATTAAATTTATATACCAAAAAGTAGCATTATGCAAAGACAATATTTATACTCTGGTGAGAACCATTTTGCAACCTTAAAACTCAAAAGGCTGGTTTTTTTGCTAAACCTATCAATTCTGCAAAACTTGCCAAGCATAGTTTAAAGGCACAATTTTTAAAACTGCCATGGCACAGTGACATCCCTGTGAAGCACAAGCTGGGGAGGGTGGGGTGTCCCACAGGGAGGTCAGAGCTGGACCCCATGTCCAGGGCTGGTGCCACTGCACAGTGAGGGGCCGGGGGAGGACACGGAGCAGGAGCATCTCCAGCCCCAGGCACCAGGCACCTCCTGGGGGTCAGGGATGTCAGTATAATATTGCTCAGTGCAGGATCCCATTGCCAGCTGATAATCACTGGCAAGCACTGCTGCCACTGCAAATATCTCAGAGGAGGATCCATGAAACAGCTCCCTAATCAAAACCTCACCTAAGGACGAATTTTCAATGAAATACCTCCAAGAGTTGCTAAAATAGCCTGTCTATACCGTATAGTGGTCAGTCGAAAAGATGCCAACCATACATGAGCTATCTTTAAGCAAAAAAAGTAATGCAATCTAAGGAGTGCTGAGCTTAGCTGGGGTAAGAAATCAGATAAATTAGCTCATTATGAGCTTCCCAGTGTGCTTGGCACCAGTGTATGCACCTGAGATGCTTTGCACAGGTCTAGCTCAGCTATCTGAGCAGCTCACTGCAGTATGATATATCATTTGTTTGTTTAGCTTCGAGCATGTAGGAGGGCATTTTCATACACTTAAAGTTCAGAAGGTACATAAATCTCTGCTGAGCATGGAATGCCACTGGGAGGGTCTTCCTTCCAGTACTCAGGACACCAAAAGGGCAATTTAATAAATTTGCATGTTTCAAAAAATGATGCAAAATAAAAGGAATTCTCTATGGACTTCACATGAGTTTAATGATAAATTGCTGGTCATAAACTCGAAGCTTCTCAAGCTTTGTCCTGATTTTATTTTTGCTAAGAACTCTAAAGGAATTTTGCTGTACCAAGTTATTCAAATTTAGAACATAATAGAAGCATAAGCTCTTATCCAGCAGCAACCATATCTGCCTGCATTAAAATATCTAACACTATTTGCTCAATCTCCAATTTACATTTATCTACTCAAACACAAGAAAGGTCTGCAGGCTAAAAAAGAGAAAAGCATTCCACGGCTCTGACATGCAGAGCACACAGACAGAATAGAGTCCTTTTCCTGTAATGGTCTGCATTTGTCTACTAATGATTCTGACAAAACCAAATATAACCCAGCCCAGGACCTTAAAAGCTGATTTGAATAAATTTAACGCAGGCGTGGTGTGGATGCTTGTTATTATTCATAGCTCCACTAGGCATTGCTTTGCCTCTCTATGCTCCATTTTCAGAAGACATAAGATTCAAGCTAGATATTTTTGCTATGAGTTTTAACGTTTGAGAAGGCTATTTATGCTAACCAGAGTAACTGTCTCGGGTATTGCAATCCCCCCAATGCCTCATGCCACACAGCCTTAGACGTGCCCTTGTGGCAGAGGCCGATGGCATCATGTTCTGCATTGGAGATATTGCCAGCAGGTGGAGGGAGCTGACCTCTCCCCTGAACTCAGCACTGGTGAGGCCACACCTGGAGAACTGTGTCCATTTCTGGGCTCCTCAGTACAAGAAAGACACGGACATACAGGAGAGCATCCAGCGAAGAACCACTGAGATGATAAAGGAGCAGAAACACCTCCCATGTGAGGAAACATCTCCCATCTTCTCCCAGCTGAGAAGGCTGGAACTGTTCAGCCTGGAGAAGAGAAGGCTCAGGGGAAAATCATCAATGTATATAAACACGTGAAGGGGGGCAAATATGCATCCAGGCTCTCGTGTCTGTGACAAGACCAGGTGCAATGGACACAACTGGAACACAGGAGGTCTCCTCTGAACTTCAGGGTAAGTTGGTCCTCACACAGACATTTTCATCTCAAAAGTGTTACAGAACTCACTATAAATCCACATATAAGCTTATTATTGTGAATAAACAAAATTTACATGCAGGAGATTTAGTTTTGTCTCAGATGCATTCCATGATTGATAAAATGAATGCATGGAATGTTTCACCCTTTCATCAGGTCTACAGGAAAAAAAGCCCCAAGAATTAAGCCTAAACTTCAGGGTTGCTTCTCAGTGCCACAGCTGTATGTTCTTCACACAACTTCCCTGCCAAAACCCGTTGGAAACAGTTACACCCAGCTTTTGCACTTGTCTTAATCAATATTAAATGCTTTTTCTGCCCTGATGACAGTATGGAAAAATCCTCTAATTTTCTTTTTATGAAAGGTCATTGGAAAGTTGTTGTTCTCTTGTTCATTATGATTAATTGGGTTAATTGAAATCAGTTCACATTGATTCCTGATGTCACCATGATATCATTTTATTAGGGAATTTTGAAGAACTGCAGTTTGAAGGTCCCTGTTTGCAATGCAAGGGTTAAAGATATTTCTATCCTCTGAGGGATTCAGAACATCTCATTAAAATTCAGTGGAAGGATGACCTCTGGTTTAAGGCTAAAAATCTGTTTTACTGTCTGATTGGGTTTTATATAAAGTTCCACATAATTCTAGTTAAACCACAATTTGTAATGCTATGGCAAATTATCATTCAATTAGACTTAACTCTCACTGAAATACCCTCACATAGGAGATATTGGAGATTCCTGAAGAAAGGTGCACGGGTACGGATCATATTCTGTTTATGAAAACAGATGGACATTTCATTACAAATCAATAGGGTATAAGTGATGCCTGAAAAAATTATTTTAATATAGTTAATTCCCAAAAGCCCTAGATAAAAGTGAATGCTTGTCACTAAGCCAGGTTGTGTCAGCTTTATGAATATTGAGCATTGCCTTGGCTCTTGAAGTAGGAAAGAAGTTTTTGCTTAGTTACCCAAGTAGGCCTACTTAATGAAAGGAAAGTACACTTAGGCTGAATCTTAAATACACTTAGAGGCTTCAGGTTGTGATGCTTTGGGATTATCAAAGAACTCTGGTATCACAGAGATCACATTTGACTTCCATGTTTATATAGCTAATGCTAAAAGCATGGCAGCGACTTGTTCTTTTCCTAGAAAATTCCTGAGCAAAATATAAATATAAGTTGACATCAATAATTCCCTTAATGACATGGAAATTAACCTCAATGCCCCTGGAACTGATGATAAAACACACGGAAAATGAGACAGTGATTGGTGATGTCCAACCTGGCTGCATGAAGGGAAAATCATACTTGACAAATTTGGTGGCCTTCTGCAGCTATATTATGCCTCCACATTTATGGAAGATACCAGTTCTGGGGTTTTTTTCTGATTTTTTTTTTTTCTGATGTATATGTGCACAGTCTCTGGAGACATTTTTAGGTTTATCATTTTTTAAATGAGGATGTGTTTACTAATACTGAATTTTTTGAAGTAGCTGCTCAGCTTTAGCTGAACTAAGTGCTTTACAGGACACAATAAAATGTCTTTACTTGTGTTAAAATCCAGCTTTTAGGCCCATCATTAGTAGATGTTATCTGCTTAAAACTGGTTTCCTTTATCAATGAAAGGTTAATAATGTGAGTTGGCTTAGAATTGTATGGAAAGCAGTAAAAAAGCTTTAGTTAGGCCATCTTATCTTTCTGCTGTGCAATTGACTTCAGCTTATATTCTCTGTGGGATGAATGCAACAAGCCATTTTCTATTTTTAAAATTAGGTCATGTTCTAAATTTTGGTTTGTCTTTCTTGAAGACATGACATTGCTATCTTCTAGCTACAATTATTTTTTTTCTAAGGAAAGTAAACTCTATGTTACTCTTGCAAGGTGTTTTATTTTAAAATTAATTCCTGAAATTTCCAGCTCAGAGAGCTTTAACTATAGCGTAATGGATATCATGGTACACAGAGTTCATAAGAAGGATGAAGATGGAGTTCTAGTTACCAAATTTTGAAAAGATATCAACAGAAACCTTGGGAAAAAAACCCACACGAGTTGTTGTATATAGGAAGAATATCAATACTAGGTATTTACTTTTGTTTTACAATGTTGTGTATTTATGAAATTACTTCAGAGATTTGGATGGAATAAATTCCAAATATGAATATTGTAACATATTCACATGTAACTCTATTCAAGCAAGCAAGCCATGTTTGGCATCTGTGGATGCTGTGAAAATTTTCCACTACCCATGAAGAGCCCAGATCTGTTTACAGAGGTTTAGTACATTTTCAGTCCCATTATTAATCCATAGATTTCTCAGCAGGAAGGTAATGTTTAGGGGAGTTTGTCTGAGCTCCTGTATATTTCAGGCTAAAGACCTCCACCTGCACATTTTAACTACTGTTTAGAAGAATGTTGCTGAGAAATCCTCTGAACTTTATTCCAGGTGTATAGACTTCAATGAGATGAAATTCTAATTATTAACTCAAAAAAACCTGATTACTAAGCTTAAGCTGAAGAAGTCAGCCATATCCACATCTGAGAGTGTTAATAGATCTGTCTATATCCTTTGTGATCCAAATGAGAAAAAAATCTTTCAGACTGTTAGCTCTTGAAAACTGGTGAAAATCAGACATGAGCCTACAGATGTCCAAACAGTCCCTGCCAACACCCAAAGTGGCCTTGCACTAACTCCAGCAGAGTTTTTACAGGTCTGTCAGGACCACATACATTCCTAGTGTAATTTAGATTAACACTAATTCAGCAGTTTCAGAAAGAATACAAAATTAATCAGAAATAATCAACATTCACATAGTACTTAGAATATTAAGCATCTGAATTTAAAGCATTCCTGAATGAAATGAAATGTTATTTTACAGTCATGCACTTTTGCAGATTATCTAGTGAAACAACCACACAGAAATCTTTTCCTCACTGTAAGGAAATAGTGATATTTTATTTCAATGCAAAAAGTAAGATTTTCAAGCTTTCCAAAACATCACAGTCCCAATTTGGATACTTTTCATTTTTGCAAATTGTCTGAGATAGTCTCTCTATTAATCTTAAATGCCAACAAAGGTTTCAACTCTCCATCATCTTAGCTGAAACATATTCCAAGCAGCATCCAGTAAGTCATCTTCTCTCCTTATCTTTCTATAGCTCTCAGTTCCTATATATGCAGATATTATTTACATTTTCCTAATATAATCATTTTTTTATCGTAAACAGATCAGAGTGTATCAATTTGTTTCCCTAACTTGGACAGCAGAATTTTAGTGAAAAAAACCAAAACCAAGCCAGACTGCTGTTGGCATAAATGTAAGGTGAAAAACTGATGAGCATGGCAAGGAACTCAAGGAAATCTAATTTTTCATTAACATTCATAATGCAGCATCACTTCCAATATACTCCAGCCTAAAGGACTAAAACTGAAGGTATTGTTAGCCCTACTTATGTAATACCCTGGAGGCTCAGAATGGAATCAGACTCCCTTGACACCAACACTTATATCTAAGGGAGGGCAGGGAGGGAGGAAAATGATGCCGTGCAAATGAGCTCGTATGTTACCAGTTATATCCTAAGTTTGTTACAGACAGTCTAAACATCTTGTTGAGGGTTTTTTTACTAGCCACGGGTAAGAGAAATGTTTTCCATCCATTCTGTGTTATAGTCATGATTCATAATGCACTATTAAAATGAAAAATCTACTTATGAGATGTAGAAATAGAGACCAGACAGAGAATGAGGATCCATTAACGCATCTAATGGGAGGAATCGGATGGTTGATAAAGAGAGGCAGATATCCAGGGCTGTCAACACAGCTCTGGGTGTGCCTGCACGTGCTCCCATGCACACACCTCCCCTGTCCATCTGCATCACTCCCACCCCAGCCTGGTCAGCTACTCTGGATAAAACTCCTGCAATGCGTGTGGCACTTGGCCAGTTAAAAATAGTCATCCCAGCTAATTCATTAAGCTTCAGTTTTCCAGACCTATTTCTTGCCGAGATACCTTTCAGTCAGCACGTCTGACTAATAAAGGTGACTAACCGTAAGTGATGGTAAAAGTTGTATAAGTACAGCCCAGCTTCTATGATAACAATAAACCAAACAGAATCTTAAAACAGCAAAGTAGTAATAAAACTAGTATACAAAAATGATGACAGAGTAACATGTTTATGTGCATCAGTCTAAAATGCTGGGGTGCCCAGCATTTTAGTACTCTTTCTGCTGCAATTACAGTGCAAATAAAACTTTACTGGCTCAAAATTTGTACACCACACTCTGTTTTGCTGCACACAGAACAGCTATTTTGCAGAGCTGGCTTTTCTTGGTAAATTTTCTAAACTGCTCTTTCTCCTTGGCATTATTATTATTAGAGCTTCTTGGCTCTGACAACTGCATTTCTTTAATCATAGCTTTCAGAACTTTTCAAGGAAAAAATAAAAAAAGGGTTCAGTCTGTTTTTAGTGTTCACATCTGGATGCACATGTCACACTGCAATATGCTGTTCTGAAGTGTATGACACTTTCAGCACAAACATACATATTGTGTTTGTCTTAAAGCTGCCCAAATTAACAGTGACCCATCCATCCATATAACCTACTTTTCATAGGCCAGGGACTCTCTTACACTTAATTATCCTCATGCTCTTGTGGGCAAATTTGGCTCCTGCAGGATGGTAATGTTTGGTATGACAGCTAAAAATGATGTTTAAGAGCTTGGAGAAGGTGAATAGAAAAAGCAAGTTACTCTGCTGCTGTGATAATCAATTATATTAACTTTGCACTCTGAGGAACACCCACAATTTTAGAAACAATATTTTCTGCCAAAATCTTTTATTTGCATCTCTCAGGAGACATTGCGAAACAACCTTCTTTGTCAGATTTGAACAGCAATGATTGACTGTGATATTTTAAGGTTCATCCATGCTAGATACCTCTCCAGGGAGGGATACTACCATCCTTTCCCTTAGACTGATTGTTACAAGTTAGAGCCCCTGGGGATTTCTTTGATTTACGTGGAAGGAAGTTTAAATACAAGTGGTCTAGAATTAGGAGGATGTAGTGTGAAAATCACATCTTCTTGATATTTCCTCTTTGAAGTGTTAAATATACTCAGATCTTAAAACCTGTTCTGGTATTACAATATTCTTGGTTCAGTTTAGGATAAATCACCAGGATTTTAGCAAAACCTACATGAATTGGTTTATATAAACTCATGCATGCCTGGTAAACTTTCTTGTAAACCTTGCTGCTTGTGTTTGTACCCCTTTGATTGAAGAGTTGTGAAGTGAATACATGGGTAATACAAATTTTTCAAAGTGAATGTTGTCAGATCATCTATTCTGTACCAGCACCAAATGCTGCAAGAAGAAAACACAACGTATCCATTTAATGGAATAATCACACCCTGGGGATTATACTTCACTACCTGATAGTCCCTGTCTTCAAACTCAAAACATCAGGTCTCACATTAACCAATTTCCTTTACTCTTTGCTATACTGCAAGAATCTCTGTGAGCTTTTTAGAAATAGTCTTCAAAATTGTTGCCTATTTGCTTTTCTTATATTAAAGGTACAGAGGAAAATCTGGCTTGCTCATATTCTTTCCCTACATCTGCC
Organism: Orthonyx spaldingii; assembly: GCA_013397795.1. Taxonomy (NCBI): domain Eukaryota; kingdom Metazoa; phylum Chordata; class Aves; order Passeriformes; family Orthonychidae; genus Orthonyx; species Orthonyx spaldingii. The sequence goes on along the minus strand of VZTJ01002120.1, from coordinate 2,282,639 downwards.
TCATAGTGGGGTTTTATGTGTCCAAAATAAAGTTCTTAAATGTGTAATGCAGATTGAATTTATAATCTTCACAGTGTCATCTTATATGAAGGACATGAAGGACATTCCAAAACTCCACCCGTTTTTATTGTAGCTTTAAAAATTTAAATTACATTTCAATTAATTAGTTGGAGAGTTAAATAATGAGCTATCTACAAAGGCATATGAAACTTTGCTGTCTGATATGGGGTTTTTTTGTTGTATTTCTAAGAGAACAGCATATACTGTACAACATAAGGGACATGAACATATGATGTCTTTGAAATTAATTTCAGGTATGAAGGAAATATTTATGGGTTTAGGTGAAAGTTTGAAATGTGATCTGACTTCTAAAGACTGTAAACAAAACCCAAGGGAATGTCTGTTACTTCAAACAGATTTTCCCTCTGAGGTTTTAAAATCCTTTGAACCTGCAGATAGACGTTGAAGAAACCACCTGAAAGTTGCAATGACAGAGACTGATACAACCGTATTTTTCTAACCTTCTGCTATATTGTAAGCTTCATGGAGCTTCATGGAGTTATACACGATTTTCGTCATGTGACACAGCATTTTATGAAAAATCAAGATATACATAAACTCAGGTCATCTTCAAAAATGAATACGTTGCAACATTGTTAATAAAAGAAGTGTGACACGTGACAGTGTGGCACACTGCGATATATCATGAGGTGACCTGAATGCTAGCTTGTTTTACCAGTGTTTTCGAGAACAGACACTACAAATTAAATCTTCACTGGGTCAAGGCTATGCCAATCTGTCCCTTTTCCTGTAAAATGAATGGTTTCTGAATGGACTATTCCCAATCTTGCCTTAACAGTCACTGTTTCAGTGCTGAATATCCACAACAATGACAGACAAATTCTAAGAAATATTACAGAGATAGTGTTTCCTCCCACAGTGAGACATCATCATATTAAACTCTTTAGCACTACTGTGATTAAGTGAACATAATATCCTGCATAGTCCGTGATTTTATCTCTCTTCAGTTTTCTAGTGGCAAAGGTGTATTTTTAATCACGTGCTTTAAATCTGATTTCCAAACATTTGTGTTCTCCATTTCACAATGTCAAGGAGCTAGCTCCCACTTTAGTATGTCACAGCATATCCCTTCAAAGCAGATAAAAGACTCAAACTGCAAAATTGAGACCCAAACCTAGCTTTCAAAACACCTCAGATTTCATTCACAGCTGGAAAAGTTCATTAAATGTTTGAGGAAACAAAATATGCAGCTGGATTAAGGTTCTGATCCAAACAATTGTCTCCTCTTTGCCCATTCACCCAAAGCCAGTGCACTTTTCTGTGCAAATATTTCTCTCCATTACCTTCTCTGTAACAGCGTGCTGGGCTGAAGGTCTTTCCAAATTCCAATACGTGTACAATCTATTCAATTTTACTGTGTTTACAAATGTAATGAACTCACTGTTGTTTTTATTCTATCATTTAAATCATTAATGGAAATATTAAATACCACCCCTGAACCTATGACAGGCTCTCTTTATTCTCTTTATCAAACCAGTTTCTCAAATGAAAGATTGGAAATAATTGTGTAAATTTGGGAGGTGGGGTTCTACCAGTTTAGTACTATTTTTATGATATTTGTACCCTGTTTGGCCTATTTATGGGAATGTCATTGCATATAATAAGAGAAGCATCTCTAAGTTAAAGCTTTTGCAGTCTGCTCTTCAGCAACCCACTATGCTAATTGTCATTTGCAAAAGGAAATTGAGCTAATTTACTTTATTTTTTTTTTAATTGTAGGGGGTTTTTTTCTAATTCAGTGTCTCATCATTATTGTCTAGGTACTCACAGTTTTATTATGTATTCTGGTTTTTTTATCCTAGGGCTAAACTGAAGTAGACTGGTCTGTACGTCTCAAGCTCTTACTTTTGTCTTCTTATCAAGACAGATTTTTTAGTACATTCTGCAAAAATCACATTATCTTTCAAGCAATATTAAACAGAGTAAATGTTCTCACTAAATATGCAAGAAAAGGTCAGACAAAATATGTACAATTAATAGCAGTAGTAGCAGCAGTAGAAGCAGCAGTAGTACTACCAGAAGTAGCAGTATTAATATTGAGTGTAGACTAGAATTAAAACAGAAAATGTGAGTGAAGGTGTCTTCCCCATCCCCTGTCAAATATACTGAGGAGACATTTATTCCCTTACTTTGGC
>VZTJ01002120.1:2267893-2280384 GCA_013397795.1 Orthonyx spaldingii | reverse complement strand
TTTTTTTTTTTTTTTGAATGGAAGTGAGAGGAAAAAATATTCAGAGAATAAAAAAATTATATGTTAGTTTCTTTTTCTGAAGTGGTCACGTTTTGGATTTTATTTTTTTTAAATGAATGTCCCTTTCCATCACTACTTCAAATATTAGAACAGTGTTTTAATAGATGATGCACTCCTAAACATTTTGCAAAATACTAACTTTATTTCTAAATTTTCAAGAAATACATGAAACTAAATTTTGAAATCACCAAATCCCATTAAAGAGTTTTGTTTTTCCTAGTCTGCTCTACTTTCTTCTTATCAAAAACAGTTTCTGGTACTCTTCCAATCTTAGTGATATTGCTATTAAACTTAAAGAAAGCGGAGTGTTCAAAAGTTGTCATCACATCTAGAGGACAGAGCTAAGTTAAGAAAAACAGCCAGTACACCTGAGGTATTGCAGTTTGTTTGATGTGTCAAAGATTGCACACAGTCGACTAAAAACAAGTCAGAGTCAATACAGGAGCTCAAGACCTCTCTCTGGAATTTTACCTGTCTTGTCCTGAACTTGCAATCAATCAGAAACAACTTTTTTACTCACTGGAAGCTAAAATTTAATGTTTTGGGGTTTATACAGCTATAGGGACTCTTAATTATAGGAATGTTTGGCAGGTGGCCGAGAGAAACTGAAGACAAAACAAAAAGGTGGGAAAAGTGACAAATTATTGCAGCATTGAAGTGGAGTATGTAAAACAAGTGAGGTTTTACTGGTATGCAAAGAGCAAACATAAAGAGATGAGAAAGTTTCCCCTGAAATATAATGTATCTAAGTAAATGAGTGGGACTGTGATAGTTAAGAGCTGATAACATGACTTTAAACTAGGACAGCTATGCTTTCAAAGAGAAAAACAGGAACACCAGGCCTGAGGAATTGCATTCATCAGCAATAAGGGGACAGTGAGGCACAGCAGAAAACACAAAGGCCAGAAAGTCAGAAAAAGAGGTTGTTTTTATTATGATTCACTACTTGCTTTGCTTAGCCTTTATGCCCTCTTCAGCTGTTTCTTCTCCATCTTCTCCCTACTTAAGTCTTCCCTATCCAGAAATGCCCTCCATAGCTCAATAGGAAAAGAGAGGATGTAATTCAGATGTAATTTTTATAAGAAAAGCTCTGGTGTAAATGGGATAAAGTAATAATTGAAAGAAGATAATTTGCTGACTATTTGAGCCTCATTTGTAATTAAAAGTCTCACTGTGCCAGCTCAGAGGCAGATTAAGGTCCAGATTATTTTACTTTACTAGTACTTTATATTCTCTTAGGGACGATAAGGAAGGGGCACTTCCCCACTTTTCCCAAATGGATAACAAAAAAATATAACAAAACCCCAGAAGTCCAGAGTCACTCAATTCACTGAAATCTAAATTTCCTCTGCGTCCTTCCATGTTCTTTCACTTACTGTGTAGCTCTTGGACAGACAGGTCCCCAGAAGACCAGGATTCTCATGAAATGTGAAAATGGGCTTGAAGATGTGTCTAGAGGAAGAACATTTTCTGACTGTGGAACAACAGGTTTTGAATGAATGACAGGGCTCAACCCACATGAACTGTTCACTGCCCTTTGGAGATGAGTGGGAATGGAATAAATCCTGGCCCAAAAACAGTGAAAGGAAGAGATGAACAGTTTTTGTTTATAATTTGAATGCTAAAGGCCAAATCAAATGAGTACAAAATTGAAAAGATAAATACGATGTTTTATTGTTAATTCCAGCAATGAATATAAAACTGAAATATTAAGAGTTGGTTATGCTTCCTTAAAATATTCTTCAATAGGCCTCTTGTGTGGTAGGACTTGTATTTAGGAAGACTCTGAGATGCTGCCCTAGGGTGATTTTATGTTATGTATTTTATGCTATATATTCCATATCATCTTCTATGCTCAGAAATGAGTTCTGTCCCTTTAACTCAGCCTGAGAAGCTGGCTCATTCTTAATTTGAAACAAGTAATTATAAATCATATTATTTTTGTAGCTTTGGGGATGAAAGGAGTTTAGCTACGATGTTATGAGCATTGTTTGCTCTCTTCTGATTTATGTGAGACCTGAATAGATATAGAAGAGACTGAAAATTCACTGAAAATACAGTGTATTGAAATGGATAGGTCTTTGGGTTTACAGACCCAATTCTGAATAATTTCTTGTTTTTCCACTGCTGTGTTCCTGAAAGTCAATTCACCTCTCCTGTCTGTTTGGATTATACACCCTTCCAGACAGGAACTGACTTTCACCATGCATTTGTGCAGTGTCGTGCACAATAGGTCTCCAGGTGCTATTGTAATCCAGATAATGAATTATTAACTTGTTCCATTATTATACATTCAGCAAAGTTTGTTTTGCATCCTCAACCAAACCTATGGATGAAGTGGGTGTTTCTGCTACTTACTTCCCCCTAAACTCTCCCTTAAATGAATCTCAAGATCTTAAAAATAACAAATGTGGATATGCATCATTCCACCTTCAGTTTCAGGTTTCCTTATCTTCCTTTTCTGTATGAATATCATTAGCAACATTAACAATGGGGGGGATGGTGTTTTTTTCAGTTCTTTTGCATAGCTTCAATTAGCACTAATAGGTGTTTGTGTGTGAATTGAGAGAGCAGACGTAACTTCATTTGATGCCAATGACGTGTAAAGTTACTCATGCCATGAAAGCAAAGACGTTGCGTATGTTTTGTTATGGATTGTGTCTCTGATTGATGCCATACAAAACAACTAGACATTTAAAGAAAATTTCATTTCATACTAACCCATATGACTTACTGTACAGTTTTTAAGACTGCAGAGCTAACATAATGATTGGGAAAATCTGAACTGTGGGAGATTTTCAAATGCTTTATTTTACTTGTACTAATAAAGAGATTTGTAACCCAGTTTTTAATACTGGTCTCTCCACAAATGCAGAAAACAATGAAACAAAGGTTGAAAATGGTTTTTTTTTGTATTTGTCAGCATCAAGAATAGTGTGAGATTTTTAAGAAATGCCTTTTTTTTTTCCCCTGGACAATGAGTAAAATTACAAGCAAATTTTCTTCCAACTGGCATGCTACATGGCAATTGCTTAAAGCAAATGAGAAACTCTTTTTTAGATCAGGACACTGAGCTCAAGTGAAAGTTGTCAGATTTAATAAAGCAGAATTGTCCTAGGGAAGAAATTTTGTGTCTCTGTTTCCAGTGGTGCATCTGTTTGTAGCACATACTTTGTTCAGCAAATGCCAGCTTGCCTACAACACTTGCAATGAACTTTAATTGTGTGCTTTAGTAGAAAGTCTTAATTTTGATCTGACTCCCTTCAGGTAGCAATGAGTCGACTCACATAATCACACCTCCCTGTAGCAGATAAAAATAACCACCTTGATTTTCCCTCCTCCCTCACTTTTTAGTAAATGGTTGTATTTTTATGAGTTTGTTCTCACAGGGAGCAGGGATCTATAAGCTTTGGAACATAAGATGACTCTGCAATAACAGCTATTTCTACACCATTATAGTAATTAATCACAGAAGGAGCTACTGGAAAAAAAACTTCTATAATTTTGAACATATAATTGAATTTTTATTGCTTTTAAACTGAAGTGTTTAGACCTTGAGAAAATCAGCCCAGCAGGGAAAAAAATGCTCCTCTTTGCCTTTCCTTCCTTCTGTGCTTTAGACAAAGCCTGGCAGAGCTCACAAGCTAAATGGGAGTTGATTTAATAGCTATTTCAGTCTACCTCCTAAAGACGAAGAAAAGGTCACTTAAAAATTATTTTCTTAACAAAATTCACTGGAGTTGAGTTGGGATACAAAGTGAAGACTTTCACATCCGAAGGCAGCACTGGCACCTTGCAGAGGAAGCAATCCATGTGCTCAGAGGAACAGTTCCTGAGCTGGCCTGGCTGTTGTGCTCACTGACATTAACAGAGCACTACAGACGAAGATGAGGCAAGTGCAGATAAGTGTCAGCTGGCAAATTTGACCCAACCAGAAAAATGGGATAGGAAAAGTCCTTCAGGTTATTAAAGTATCAAATGTGACGAGTAAAAACTTCAATTTGTTTTTACCCGTCTCTCTTTTTTAAAAAAATTTGTAAAAAAAAAAGGGGGTTGTAATAAAAAACAAAATAAATAAAATTATATGCCAAAAATCATTCAAACCCCAGATTTTGAGATTCCAAAAGAGGAAAATCTCTAGTCCTTTTTTTTTGTTCTTTCCCCCCTCTTGGGAAGTTTCTTCCAAATTCAGCCACAATTTTGAAAACTTTTTCAGTCCACCCAACATGCACTTTTTAAAACAAACTAAAATATTTGTTAATATATTATTTCTTTCCACTTAGAGGTCCCATTGTTAGATAAAAGGAAGAGAGATGATAGGTATGATGAAGGTAATACAAGATTTATGAGCCTGCTTTCTCTTCCTTCCCTCCTGGAATGTTCTTTTGAAGATCGATCTTTAATACTTATATTCATTAAAAACAACTAATAACTAATCATTGCAAGTTTTAGGCAGGAGGAAAGAGGTGAAAAGCTGGCAAAAAAAAAAAAAAAGGAACCCAAATAGTCATATGTCACATTCTTAGTTTCACCTACAGCAGTCAAACATGAATTATAATTTCTGGCATAGATATTAGAGCCAGTCTTGTTGGTCATACTGAGTTGGTTGCATTGTTTACTTGCAAAGATGCAGGAATATCTTCCAAAAGGTTGTCTTTACCAGCTAATCTACAGTGCCTTCTTTTCTACATCTGTATTATGGAAGATATTTCACAGAGTTCAGTTCCTGCATGGCTATGGGAAACAGCAAAGACTGTTTTGTCACCTGACCTACAATTATGCTACTTTAAGGATTAATTTCCAGTGCTGTTAAGAAATAGTGGTTTAAATTCTGTTTATGGATGGTTGTTGCTACACAGAAGCAGAAAACCATGAGATGGTTGTTCATCTCACCTGCCTTTAACACCCACCTTAGTCATGAACTAATTGTCTCCTGAAAATTAGGTTTTTCTTTTCATTGAGTAGAGAGGAGTAGGAAACACCTGTTTCAAAATGAAAAATTAACTCCAGAAAGGTTCTTGTTAGATCAGATAAATTCTTTCTTTTTTCCATATTGCTCATATACAGGAATATGGGCTTATATATTGGGAATATATTAGAATAAGTAATTACAAATGTTATCATTTAAAAATTTAACATTTATCTTGCTCCTTCCATGTGTTGCAAAATCCTGTGGTCTGTAGTACAGTCCCGTATTCTCCAAATTTGTATATTCCTAACTTATGCAATATGGATAAGCCACATTTAAAATGACTAGGCAGTAATCAAGCCATAATATTAATAAATATATAAAATCAGAAAGTTTTAATGAACAATCCTTTATTAATAAACTTTAAATTCCTTTATAAAGCAATTTTTACTTCAGGTGTAGCTCGACCAATGCACATATTTCTTCTACAACTAATTTTCATTAAACCATCCTATTAACTGCAATGATTTACATGTATAGAGACGGCCAAAGACTGCAAGCTCAACAAATATGACTTTTAAATTATAACATTGCTAGTAAAAGCTGACAGACTTTGAGAGAACAGGGACTTCAGACTTGTCTGGCCTTGTACCGGCTTGAGGTGAATTTAACTTATTTTAGCTGAGGTTGCAGTTTTCTTGTTATGAGGTGACTATGGCCAAATTTCTTTTAGCTTGAATTTATCTCTGTGCCACTGTGTGGCATAACACCTATTGCTAATTAAAAGAGAGTAGAACCAAGCAGTTATAATGGATTAAGTGAACTGTCTTTGATTGTAGATTTATAATACACTGCAGAAAAGTAGGGGTGACATCAGAAATCCCAGAACATTTATCACAAAGGGAAGACTTCACCTTGTGAGTCAGGCAAACCCAACTTTAAGGGTGAAAAAGAGGACACATGGAACTGGGAAACAGTGGAGCACAAGCAAGCAAGCAACTGTCAGAAAATTTGTGAAAGCAATGCCAAGGGGACCCAAGACTGAAGAGGAAGAAACCACCACAACCAACATCATATTCTGCCCAACGAAGATACTGCCAGTTCACAGTGACCCACATTTTATTCCTTTATTCCTGAAGCTCACACAAACTGTTGTCCCATTACCTACAGGGTGAGGGAGAATGCAAATAGCACCAGGGAAAAGGAAGGTCACATACATATATATGTATATATGTAATATTTATGTGTGTGTCTGTGTGTGTGTGTCTGTATATATATATATATATATATATATATTTATACACAGTTATTTTTATAGATCTCTCTATATATTATAGAGATATACATACACATAGAGATATACATATCTATATGTATTAATAGTGAGGCTTTTCTGTAAGAATTTGACTAGAAATGCTCCTATCATCATGGCTGGACTAATAAAAACTATTTGTTGTGGCTTGAGTAGACTGCTAATCTACAGTAAAATCTTTTTTTTGGTGTAGAAGGGTGTTCTCGTTCACCCATAACAAGATTTAGACTGCAACAATTACCTTTACTGAAAGAAAAAAGGAAAATCCTAACATGTATTTCAATTTACTTTACATTAAAAAGGATATTTTCCTCATAGCTATAGAGTTATGAATTGTATTTTAAATGGTTGGGTCAAGATAGTGTCTTATGTTCCACTAACGCATGGTTGGAAATCTTGATATAGTATCATATCTAAATTTTCTGATTTGGGCATGTCTAGAATGAGGAAAATGGATTATTTTCTTCTTTTTTATTTTTTTTTAAGTTATCTGTGCTGATTCTTCCAACTAGATTTATACCTAGGGGCTGACATTCTTCCACAGGCAGCTTTAAAATCTCAAATTTTGGCAAGATTTTATTTTGTTGAAGAGGAAATAGCATTATATAGTATGGATTAGCGGCAGACCCAGGCAAGTATTCATGTATTTGTTTATATCTCAATAAAATACAAGTATTTGTGTTTATATATCCATTAAATGCCCATTATATATATATATTTAGATTGTATAATTATCATTGTATAATTTGAAGGAAAATTTGCCTACTGCAAGAGAAGAGATGTAATACAATACTTGGTAAAATCCAAAGAACATTCAACAATATCAGATGACAGGTACACAATAGAGACTGTAGCACAGAACAGCCAAGTCTGCTTGACTTCTTTTACTGATTATTAAAATTCCACTGCCTTTGACTCTTCTACTTCTTACTCCACGCTTCTTGCAATGATGTTAAGCCATACATGAAAAACAAAAGGAGAAAGTTACGCATCTGGAAAATTCATGAGTCTTTCAGATGTTTTTGCTAGCATGTAAACAGCAGCAAGGCATAATCTATGCCAGAACGCCAGAAAAGTTTTTTTGGTGTCTAAGTGTACAGAAAGCAAAACCAGAAAACTGATACTCCTTGGGTAATCAAATCACTCCTTTGCAATTGCCAGCTCCAGAGTTTTATAACTATGTTCATGAATTTTCCCTTTATTTTAGCTTCCCATTGGTTGGCAGACTCTGCCAAAAAGCCATGGATGGCCCTTTGCCCAGGGAGTTAAGGTCGTTCTCTCAGAGCTCCCGAGTACCAGGAAGGAGCTCTTCCTTACATCATGCAGCACAGCAGGCCAGTATTTAATCCATCTACAATAGATCATATGTCTAACTCTGGAGCTTAATGCAATTGTGGGCTTGGCAGGGATTTCAGAGTTCTGTGCAAGTGAGAAAGAAATAGAAAGAAGTTGAAGAGCTACTCACTTAAACATCCTCTCCTTTGTACAGCACAAACTCCATTACATCCACTTTTCACCTATTTTGCCCAAATATAAAGAAGGGTTTTGTTGGAAGAGGGATCAGAAAATGCACAGAGAACTAACTTGGATGTATATATAAACACAAATGAAAAGGAATTTTAACCATTTGACTTTGGTTGTGTACAAACAGTACAGCTTAGTATTCATGAAGTGTTTCACCTTCTCAAAGCAGTTGAGGTGCACAAGGTAACCAAGAGAAAATATTTTTTGTTTTCTTTGCTATACGTCAAAGAGTATCTCACTTCAAAATATATCACAAATAACAACTGCTAATAATAATTAAACCCCCTTTATGATTCAAAAGTAGATTTGTTTTGTTGTTTGAAGGCTTTTGTGTTTAATAAATAAATACTTTAAAATCCCCAAACGTACAGCATTTTTTGTATTCTATTCATGTGTATATGCATATGTATGCAGAGTTAAAGTGTATATATATATATGTATGTATATATATATGCCTGTACATAGGCATAACAAATTATGCCTTCTGCATGTGCACTTACAAGTTCATATGGTATTAATTCTACATTTCTTGATTCAAAAATTGTATGGAGGAGTTCTGAAGAAAATAATTATATTTGAGTTAAAGGTTGCAGTACTGATTGCTTTTATTTAGAATGGCATTTTTTTCAGGCTGTTTAGCTGTACATCTTACAGATATAAGCATTCACCATATGAAACTTCAATTAGCAATGATTTTCAAGATATAAAAAGGTGCCTATTATAATGGCATAGTGAGAGTGTGTGGTATACGTTCATTTAAAGTGCTGTTAATTCAATTGCTTTATCTGATCCAAAGTCACTTAGATTATATTAAATTAGCCATCTGTTTGGCTTTCACCTTGGAATGTCTGCCAGATGCTGAGTTTGTTTATAGACAATTCATTTGCAGACACAGCCTTAACAACAGGCTTGCTTGTTGGGGACTATCCCTTATGGAAGAGTTTACCTGGAAAGATGAAACTGTGCACTCCAAGCAACAACTGCTTGTTCAAAGGGTAAAAATATATTGACTGCCTGGTGTCCAGCACACTATTACACAAATTATGTCCTCTTATTAATTTCTGCAATCTTTGTGATGAAGAGACTTAAATGGTTCCACAAAGCTGCATCATTGGATGTAGTACCCATTTATACACTTTATGGTTTTCTTTTTAATTAAGGTCTGGCACTAAAATTACTATAACATTTTGTTATCTACTGGGCATGGAAGCTTTTTACTAAGTCTCCAGATAGCTTTTAAAAGTCTATTAAAAAGCTGTATATCATTCCACAGTTGTTACTCATGGGGAAAATATTTCTTTAAGGGGATGGGCAGCATTATTCCTCTCTCCCCTACAAAACAGCACTTGTTCTTCATTACAAGAATGATACAAAGCCGCTCAGGAAGATTCCAGAATGAGACAGAATTTAACCAAAGTGTTTTGATTGGGTTTTCTTCAGCAGTTATTCAAGAGTAATCCCCCATGGGCTAACAAATCTTAGTCACTGGTCCAAATAAACAGGATAGTTATGCGATCACTGAGCAAAAACCAGAACTGGTTTATGTTCACCTGCAGAGATGTTTGATTAAACAATGGTCTGAATCCAGGCCTTAGTTGTCAAAGATACCTGACAGATACTGTCATTGCTGGTCCTAGGCATAGGGCTGTGTGCTAACAGCTACTGTCAGCAGCAAAAATAAGAAAATGGTTTTGTTCAGGCAGCATTTAAAGTCTATTTGTATAATAAAAATAACTAATATTCTATATTTTGTTCTATGATTTGTTCCATACTTGCTCATCTATATTGAATGAAACTTTCACAGGAAATACAAGCATTGTTACTTAGTGGTTAAGACAATTTCTAAGTGATAGAGCTTAGGAGACTTCCATTCTTTAGGAAAACTTTATACCACCCTTGTTTATTTCAGGTTTTTAAGCAGAGGTTTTTTTGTGTGTCTTTGAAAATTTGGTCCCAACCAAATGTTATGAACAAGACAATAAAATGGATGGATTTTGATCCAATCTGATTCAACATGGAAATTCCTGTGATTCAACTGAATAAATATAGAACGTTGATATTTGGTCACTGAAATCTGATAGTGTTCCATTCCAGAAAGGTTTGAGCTGTACTGTGATTTTTTGTCCTAATGCTTCCAAAGTGTTGATTTAACACTTTTTATGTAAACTAAATTAGCGCATAAAAATAGGGTGTATATATATATATAAATGAACCAGCCAGTCAGTCAGGTCAGTTATACTGATTAAAGGAAAAGTACCTTATTAGATATGAAAAGGCAGACTTTCCAAAGCAATCTAATTGATAAAAAAAAAAATTTCGCCTGTGCAGGAGACGACTCATTTGAGTTTGCACTGACGATGACACAAAAAATTCTTTTAAAGCTGGGTAAGATTCTGGTTTTATTCACAGGCCAATCTTGACTCTCACAGTTCTTTTCCATTAATTTCAAACACATTCATCATTGGTTTCTCCATCAAAATTTTATTTTTTATTGTCTCTGTCAATAAAGAGTAACTCACAACATATTTTTCCATTAACCTCTTTCACTCTATGAAGCAGGAAAAGGAGTGTCAGTGTCTAAAGTGCTACAAATTTGTGCCCTTTGGGTCTTCATCCATTGACTGACAATTTTGAGAGCAGAATGAACTAATGACAGGACAAAAAGGATGGGTAATATGAATGGAACAAACAAGAGGTTTTACCAGCAGAAAATTTAAGGAAACTGGGGTGGGCAAAGGATCAGAATTGTAGGTAAGAATCTTTCACAGTAATCTCTTTATTTTTCTGTGTCTGGGAGTTCTCATAAAGTAATCAAATTATTGATTAAGAAATAAATTTTGTAATTAAGAGATGGAATAAAGAAATTCTTTGTTCAAGTCCATTTTTCAAAAAAAGTGGACATTGATGCAAAAGAAATAAATGATACACTAAATTAGTTTGTTTATTTAGATATGTCCTTTTCATTTCTGACTTTTCAGGTTTTTGTGACATGATGTGTTTTGGTATTTTATTGTTTCCTTATTTATTTGAAAGAGGAAACTGTGTTGAAATCTCAAATTTTTCCATTGGATGGAAATTCTGTTTCACATAAATTCTAAGGATAACTATAATGTTAATAACCCTGTCAGAATATGTGAGCAGACAATAAGACTTATAAGTTTTAGCTCCCAAAACAGCAATAATCTCTAGAAAACCAGGAATTTGCAATTCATTACAACTTTCTAACTGGAACTCACTTGTTTTCAGAAAAAGATACAGATTTCTGTTAATTTTAAAAATAGAAAAAGAGAATTTTTATTTTGTCTAGCCAACTAATCCATGCTTTGGAAGACAGAAGTTCATGTAAAACAAATCAAGGACTAGAGGATTTGTCTTGTCCATTTTAGAAGATTGTTCCAATATTCAGGCTATTAACTGTTATAAATATCTTTCTTTCTTGCCTTCACAGTAAAACTCAAAAGATCTCTTTCTAGTACCAGATCAGAATAAAAAAAAGAAATTCCAAAACCAATTTTTAAAATCATCTATGTCTTAAAGGCAGAGTAGGTATAATGTTATTTCAGGGTGTTATGTGAGTATATGAGAGACAAAACAAGTTCTATTCTTCATAAAGATGAGATGTGAATCACCAGGAAAGAAGATCCAGTAACTGTAAATTTGATGAGAAGATCATCAATATCTGTGGATAATTCTGTGAACAAAAGTTTAAGGAGAAAACATATCTATATAGTACAAAGCTCCAGTATTTACAGGAAAGTACAGGTGGAACAGCTAATAAACATACATAATTAAGTACTCATATATAGAATAGATAAGTAATAGATATAGAATAAATATTATATATCTATGCATATAATATAAATGTATGCATTGTGTCTATATAATGCAAGTAGAGGAACATGAAATAGAATCCAGGCTTCTTTGGACTATGTTGAGGTTCCAGTGTTATTACATGGAGTTGAAGCTTTAAAATCATGACCTAGATCAACCAATCTCTTTTCTCCTTCAAGTCCTTGGTTAAAAGTCCCTTCTTTATGAGCCTTCTCTGGTCTGTTCACCAACTTCATCTATACTTGTGAAATATGTTATCTAGCACAGACTGAAATAGATTCTATAAAATTGGGAATGCTCAGTTGTAATATTTTTAGTGCTCTGTCTTTCATGTTTTTAAAGGATCTGGCACACATATGGCACCCTATAAATGCATTAGTTTGGCTTGCATTAAATTGAACTCATCTACAATTTGATATTGCAGGTCGATGTGTTGACTTCTGTTACTGTAAATGTAGTTGTGTTTTCAGAGAAATATCCTGTATGTAACTACTTCCCATAATATATTTCTTCACAAACTAGCTGATAGGAAAAAAAAATGAAAAGAGGGGAATGCAAAGTAAAAGAAAACAGGAAAAGGGGATGGCAGGCAAGCAAAGAGTGCATAAAATACTGATGGGAGAAAGAATGGGCTATCAGGGAAAAGGACAGAGAAAAAAGAGAGTTGGTAAAGTGAGGGCAAAAGAGATGAAATAGGGATACAGGATAAGAGACACAGAAATTGAAAACTGAAAAAAATGGCAGCTAAATCAACACAGGAACCATGGAAACAAAGTAGAAAACAATGCACAAAAAACTAAAATAATGAGGCAGGATGGTAAAATCTTGTTTGAAAGCGGAAGAGCATTGCTCCTT
>VZTJ01002120.1:2241507-2267853 GCA_013397795.1 Orthonyx spaldingii | reverse complement strand
TGCTAGGGGTTCCCTCTCATTAAAAAATACACCTCTGCCTCACTGCCATAGTCATAGTCGTGTGGTCAAAACTCTTAATGCCCTGGCTGACAGAAGGGTTCTGTTAATTCCTGTGCTGGTGATATCAGTATAAGTCATGTTCTCACTGCATGACTAAACCTTGACTGCTCTTCTTCTTTTTAAGTACTAAAAATACCATAGAGTTCTGTGCATCTCTGCAAGTGATGAAGAGCTTGGTTAAAACATGGTAAGGATGCCAGTAAGAACATAATGCCTGCAAAAGTCTACATAAATAAATGGACTATGGAGCTGAAATTTTGACATAAAATAGCCCATCCTTAGCAGTCACCTCACTTTGAAGGTGGCTGAAATTGCAGAGCATCTACTATTTGAATTACATACTTATTTCTTTATACACGTGGATTTTGTTTCTCAGCTTCTCCAAGGCAACACATCAGCTACTCAAGACCATACAAAAGACAGGATTCAGAAAATTATCTTTAATCTGCTTATTTCACATGATGGAACCCTGCTAGCCAGCCACTTTGAAATCAAACTTGGTGCACAGGGAAATTTATCTCAAAGAATAAAGTTACAGGAATTTCCTCCAAAAGACGTTAGAAAAAGGAGAGGTTTTTCCAGGGGTTGAGTCTGTTTGTTTATGCATGTTTTTATAAATACACTCATAGGCAAAACATAAAGCATGAAGTTGGAAGCCTGGATTTCATTTATTTCCCAATGTGACCATATTTAAAACTGTCTGCCAACATCTCCAAGTCTGCCCAGACTTCAAGGCTACAGACTTACCTGTGACATGGGTCGCAGTCTGGTTCTCCTGATGTGGCTACTGCTGTGTTGGAGCAAGCAATCAAGATGACAAGAGCTGGACCATGAGTGATGTCCTTGACTTATGGTAAGTGAGTACAAATAGAAAATAAAAGGTTTCAACCTTTCCTCCTGGCCCACTTCTCCGTATTTTAATCTTGGTGTCATAAATGTATGTATGTAAAATGTATAAATAATCACAGAAACAACTAGGTTGGAAAAGACTTCCAAGATCATCGAGTCCAATCATTGACTGATCACTGCCTCATCAACTAGACCATGGCACTAAGTGCTGTATCCAGTCATTTCTTGAACACATCCAGGGATGATGACTCCCTCATCTCCCTGGGAAGCCCATTCCAATGTTTTACATCACTTTCCATGAAGAAATTCCTCCTGATGTCCAACATGAACCTCCCCATGTGTAGCTTGAGGCTATAAATAATCTTACAAACAAAGTCAGCACTCATATTTTAGCCACCTTTTCAAATGCCTTGAACACAAGACCAAAGGAAAAGAACAAACCCTGCTTGCTGCTCTCAGGATCATGTAGATTGAGAGATTTACCTTTACCTTTTCTGTATAAGGATGAAGACAAAGCAGTTTAAGATGCCAAATCCTTACCTTTGAAGAATTATGGAAAAGGTGACATCAAATGCATCCTTACTGATCACCACCCATTAGCACGTGCAGCAGTGTTTAGTGCAGTTAAAATATCGGTGTAGCTCACTGGATAGGTCATGCCCTCTGTGCCAAGGGGGTGGTGGTGGCAGATCCTGAACCTGCTACTCCCAGGAAATCCATGGGTGTGTCAGTATAAGTATCATGCAGAACTGAGTCTAACGGAAAAGTTTCATTTGAGAAAACTGTAATCATTACTGACAAAATGGAATATGAGTGTGTCTTATTGGTGTCTATTTAAAGCCTTAGATTGAATGTAAGGCAATTTCTCAATGCCTTAGGAGTAATGCCTAGGAATAGTGTACTTAAAAATGTATGCAGAATAAAAAGTTGGTGTTGACTAAAACACATTACCATCTGCTTCTTTGTTTCATTCCACTAGAGATTAATTGAGTTGATCTGAGTTAGCAGATACTCTCAATGAAATTACATAGTGTGTTGATGAGGATTTCAAGTCAGCTACTGATTAACTTGTTAGAATACCCAGGTGAGGTGATAATTGTTCCAGAAATCTGAATACGAAATTTTAAAACCAAGTTACTGCTTGTTCTTGAAGGTTGTGCTGACTTAAGGATTTCTTATTTGTGTCATTATAAACTACGCTTTAAAGAATTAAGCCCTATGGCTGTACACATCATAAGAGCTTATGGGTATATAATATATGTTTGTAACTCTATGTGTATTTATCTAGGTGTATGTAGATATATAGACACATGTATTTATTCAGACATATGTGAAAGTCATAACCATTGCTATAACAGGACTTCACATGTGTCTGGACTGTAGATTTTTCAAGTTATTATGAGAAGTGATTCCTTATTGCTTAAAAAAATGCCAAATTTCCTAAATTTGCTTCTTTTGGAATCCCACCTATATGTATATATATATATGTATATATATACATAGGCCTTTTAGGTATATTTAAAAGTCTTGTCTTGAGTCTCTTTTTAAGAAAGGATTTGGGTCCAAAGTAATTAATGTGGAAAACACATATTTGAATGAGTATATTCATTAAAATTATTCAAATTGTTGAATTAAATGCATAAGAGACAAGAGAAATCAAGGGAGTTACTGTACAGACAAGGTAGAGCCACAGGCTCCATGTCATCAGTCAAAGTGATGTAATTTTATCCCTTGAATACTATCATCAATGTCAATGCTAATATTTCTAAATGAGTTGCAATTATTCCAGCTCCATTGACTTCAGCAAGGCTCCAGTTGGGTGGAGATACACCCACAATAAATTGCAAGTTTGAAGGGAATGTTTGGAATAGATTTGTTCTCCTTTTGCAACTAATCTTTGTTCATAAAACAATAATAAAATTCTCATTCAAAAAGATTGATAATTAAACTGAAAACATATAGTTGCTTGAGTCCAAACCATTTTTGTTAGAGTGAAATAAAACCATAAGAGTAATATTATTCAAGGAATGAAAACAAATTTCAGCTCTAAAGCATGAACAAGTAAAAGATACCCACTGTTTTGTTCATTGTTTTATTGAGCTCGCAGTAATTCTGGTTCACAACTTTATGTTCCATATAATACAATTATACACACCTGAGCCTTGACATCTGAGTTCCATAACTTTTTTTACAACTCCAGAGGAAAGCCTTTTGTGAATTTACAAGCAATTCCTGCAGCAGTGCTCCTTATAAAGTACATCTAATCATACAATAGGCAAAAAAAAAAAAAAAAAAAAAAAAAATTATTTTTCATAATAGTAATGTCTCATTATCGTTTTAAAACACCTAGCACTTATACTAAGGTGTTAAATATGAAATGTTCTCTTCTATTTAAGAGTGAGGATTTTTCTGTTTTGTCTCATTTTTTTTATCCTCAGTACTTCAAGTCAAGCTGTGAGGAAAATCTCTTATGCCTGCTATGCAGTTTTATCTTAATCCGGGGAAGTGGGAATCTAGCAAATGAAAAATAATCCAAAAGTTAATGTGGAACAAAATATCTAGGCAAAATTTGGACAGCGCAAAATTCTTAATGCACAGAAAGCCTGACTGAGCAGTAGTCTGTCTCTTAGTTGAAGAGTGATTTTAAAGGTGATCAACCATGTTATTTATTTCTTTGTTATTAATATCAGTATTGTTCTTTTGACTGTGAAACAATTTCTGTAAGTTTACAAAGAAAGCACAAGCAAACATTATGGACTGGCTTTTTAATAGATACTCTGTTAAAATATTTACTCATCATAAAAAGCAAGGTAATGGCCTCAGTTCTGCAACATGAAATACAATGGGAAATTCCCAGTGTCTGTATAAATTCCAATCAGTCTGAAAATTGTAGTTTATGGCTACTGACATATTACTGACATCATACTTTGAACTGATGAAATATGGAAGCTTCTGTCCTATATATATATATATATATGCTTTACCAAGTTTTGTTTTTTTCAGCTCTCATGCATTCATTTTTGTTTAAGTTCACCCATTTCACGTTTAAAGAAGTCTCACTGCACCACTTGACAAGTTTTTGGGAAAGGGTTATTCAGAGAATATTTTTTCTTAGGAAAAACTTATGACAGTTATTGAGGCCAAGTGTCCACAATGTGTAAAATAGGTTATCTAGCATTAAGCTTGTTGAAAAAAAAAAGGGAATAAAAAAAGAAAAACTGGTTTCTCTCTTGGTCTAGTGGAAGGAAATAAATAGAGTGTTTAACTAGATATTTCTATTTTATTTTAATTAAAAGAGAAGGGATATACTAAAGAAAAGACATAAATATCTTTTATGGCAATTATTACCTTCACTTGGAAGGTTTGCATAGAAGTCAGATAAACTACGGAAAATAAACATGAATAAAATAAATTAGCATAACAATGCCAATTATTTTTATTAAATCACATCGTTAATAGAGAATTATTTTATTCACAGGTAGATGAGAATGGAGGCTCTTTTATTACACAACCTTTATTTTCACTCTATCTCCAAGTGGTTTCTGTTGGAAGTGAATATTCAACATAAGCCTATAAATAAGTGCTACTTGCAGTCTCTATTCGCAGGTGGCAGCCAGGACTTGGAGTCAATTTTCAGCAAACATGGCATAGTGTCACCCCTTTCTGTAAATGATGGAATACCCTTAAGAAGGGATACTACACAAGGGCCAACATGGGATTTTAAAGTTTCATAATTCATTGGTTAGAATTATTCCTCTTTTTTTTTCCTTTTCCTTTTTTTATTTAAACAAATAAATTGCAAGTCTAAAGTGAAAACTCAGATCATGTTTTTTTGTTGTTTTTTTTTAATAATATGCATTAATAAGTGGTTAAAGTCAGTCTCAGAAATGTTTTGCTCCTGAGTAAGCAGTAACAATGACAAGAAGTAGGTTTCATTTTTGACATCATCCTGCTAAAGAAAGAGGTTCATAATATTACTGTAGATCCTGATGATGCCAAAGGGGTTTTACAGAATCAGTTACCGGGAAATCGCCGTGTCTGTAGTCCAATGTAGCCTTTGGTCTAAGCTACACCTCAGGCAGGGTCAACAATGGATAAAGGTTATGTTGCTTAGGACTTTGTCCAGTCAGGTCCTGCAAGTTTCCAGTCGAATTTACTGATTCTCTATGCAAACTCTCCAATGTTTGCAGAGGTGAAATGTACAGATCTGAATTACAAAATAGCTGTTTGGACTGATACAAGCAAAATTTTGTTCAAAGAGTTCTCATTCTACTTGACAGATGTTTTCTGAAATAAGCAAAGGGTCACAAAATTTCCATGGCTGAAAAACTCCAGTTTCAAAATCCTGAATAAGATCTTAGTTTTCTGGACTTCACAGTGCTGAAAGTATCAGCTCTGACACAAGTTCAAGTTTACCTGGTATGAAAGGAAGTGGTGTCAGGAACTCATAGTCAGGACTCTGGGTAGAAATTGTGAAACTGAGATAGCTCAGCCCTGTTCCTGGGCAGAACAAATAGTTTTGATGAAATTTTTGTGGTCTTCTACAGTGTCTCTGTTTCTGTTACCAACCTTCACTTTTGAAAACTGTTAGCACTCTGTCTCATTGGTAATCTGATAACTGTGAGCTTCCACAGAGAAAAAACCATAAAAGGTCATTTAAAAATAAATAAATCATGTCAAAAATGAATACTTTCAGATGGTGAATGTGGTATTACTATTAAAAATGAGGAAAACATGGATTCATGCCTAGCTTATTTTCGAGAGGCTTGTGGCTGCCTCTCTTGACGGCTCTAAGGCGTAATGGTAAAACACTGACACTTACAAACCAATTCCTGTGCTTCGATTTCATTGCTAAAGAGTCAGTTTTGCTCAGGGCATGGTGAGATAAGAAGTAATGAAAGTAGTAGCAATTTAGTGCATATTTCAATAAAGTCTTCCCTCAAACTCATCCAGACCTCACTGCTAAGATATGACATTGGAAGAATATGGTTATTGAGGAGATTTACTTACAAATGATATGAAGGCACAGCTTTGGGAAAGAATAGATTTCACATCCAACTGTATAAGCATTACATCTATTTAAAAAAAAAAAAAAGACAACAAAACAAACAAACAAACAAACAAAAGCAAAACCGAGCTTCCTTTTCAGTGCATTTAAATAGATGGCAACATCTTTCCTGATAGCATTTCTGAAGGTGGGAACCCTGACCTCTGAGACTATAACTAGCAGCAGAAACCTTGTAAACCCAGTGCTTCTGGAAGAACATTTATTTCTGAAAATCAATCTGTTTTGCCCTGAAATCCCTCTGCCTTGTAGCTAACATCATATTGTCGCCTTGCTCTTCCAGAATAGCAAGTGGAAAGAAGACAACTTGTTGAAAATTTTACTTGAGGAAACCAGATGTGCAAGAAATTGTCATGGAGGTGTTCAACAGGACTGACTTATCTATCAACAGCACTTGAACTTTTTCATGAAGGTCAATCAGACTCCAGAGTGCTTTTCTACAGAGAGTCATCTGAGTTTGGTATGCAATAGCAGCTGATGATGATTAGTTTCATTTCATCACATAGAATGGCTAAACATCAGAATTTTACACTTGCACATTGATTAAGTTCATTTTTATTCACTATGTGAGTATCTTGTTGAAGCAGTGCTGGCAGAGAATTTGTTCCCAATGCTTTCAAATGATCAATTATCTCAAAATGTATTGCATTGGATGACATTTTCTGTTTCCTACTGACTCTGTCAACACTGGTAGTCTTTTCATGGAAGTATCTGTGTCTGTACACTCTTATGCATTTGAGTTACTCCAGTATTTCACTATTCAAACTCCTTAAAAATTGTATGGATTTCTTTGTTAGTCATTCAACTGCTTTTAAAAATACTGTGCTATCTATCCCTTCACCTTCTGCTAGAAATCTCAGTAGGTAACTTAAACCATGTTAGTAACTGTCACTGATTCATTCATGGGCAGTATAGACCATAGGTTTCCTTTTTTGCATACAGTCTGTTGTTGTGTGTTCTCTAACTTTACTCCGCTCATGAGGAAGATCTTAGTCTTCATTTGCTTTGCTGCACTTTTTCCTGGAAAAGGTTTCAAAAACATGTTTTACTACCTTCATGGTACGTGTTTCTTCAAGTTCAGGGCTGTTCCTAACTGTAACAATATGGATGAAGAGATTCAAAGAAAATTTGAATTAAAAAGGCCCTTTTTATTCTATAAATTATATTCCCCAGCTCAAAGTGGGACCAGTTTTGTGCTGCATCAGATTGTTTACAGCTTATAAAATTAAATGTTTAACATCTCCAAGGACTGAGATGCTTCTCTGGGAAAACTGCGACCACGTTCATATCGAAAAAAAAAATACTTCTTCCAGTTCCATCATTCACACATCATGTGCTTCATCCCCCTAATCTGCCTGGTGTCCCTTCTGGACTCATTCCAGGATACCAAGGTCTTTCTTGTACTGGGGAGACCAAAACTGGGCACAATACTGCAGACACTTCCCAGGTACTAAGGAGAGGGGAAAAAGCACTTACCTCAAGCTGATGAGTGAACCCTTGCTATTACAATTGGCTTTCACTCCTGTAACGCCACATTTCTGACTCAGCTTCAGCCTGAGCCTGTTGTTCATGAAACCCCCAGATATTTTACTGCAAAAATCTTTGTACTGCTGTCTGTATGTAATGGTATCAAAGATGTTTTTGAGAAGATTTTTATTCTGTCAATACAGATTATCAAGGTTTGGTGGAAACATTGCCTTGGTCTGACTGCTAGTCAGCTGCTTCACTTGCAAGTGATTTTACAATTCATAGAATATCACAGTATCATTAACAAAATAACCCAAATTCATAGCACTGAATTTGAATTTGGAAAAAAATTTGGTGGGGCTTACAAATTCACTCTTGATGTACCTTTAACTCTACTGTTTGTTTAGCAATTGTGTTTTGTTCTGTGAAATTCTGGTTTTTTAAGTGTGCAGTTACAGTTCTATCACTTCTTTCAATTGCAAAATAAAATCCACTAGTTCCATGATAACAACATGATGTTTAAATACAAGGCATGAGATTCATCTTCAAGAACACCAGGGAATAGCATTCTTCAAAAAAAATAGCGTTCACAATGAAATTCACAGATGTTAATTTACAGCTGAAAAACCAGAACCATTCTTATCTAGATCTCTCCTTTCACTATGTCATTCTTCCTCACCACCTTCTCCCACATAAGAAAGAGATTATTTGTCAGTCAAGAACGTGAAAATTATTCCAAAGGAATATAAGCCTCTGTGATAGAAAGATAATCACTCTTCCTTTGGGACTGCTAGGGCATGGTACTCTCTCTTTGTTAAAGGGATGAAGAGACCTGTGCACGCACACAATTATATTAATTTCCTCAGACCTTCACATCACCAGTCAAATGCTTCTTCATGAGTGTTGTGCTTCAGAATAGTATTCTCCAATTTGGTGTTCCCACTGAAATAACCAACATCATGAGCCAGGGGGAAAAAATCACCCCTCCATGCCCCCTCTGCATGGTGTGAGGTGGTATTTAATAACCCCAGGATTCTGGCCGTCACCCCCCCCTGTCCTGGCTAGAACCAGGAAAAAGAGAAAATATATAATTAATGGAACGTTGTCCAGAGAAGATGTGGATGTCCCATCCCTGGAAGTGTTCAAGTCCACGTTGGATGGGCCTTTGAGCAACCTGGTCTAGTGATGTGTGTCCCTGCCCATGGCATGGGAGTTGTAACTGGATGATATTTAAGGTCCCTTTCAACCCAAGACATTCTTTTTCTTTCTACTTCTCAATTTCTATTTCAATCTACTTTCTCAAATGCCACTTCTTTAAACCAAATCTCTGTCCAAATTATGACCGTGCCATGGAAAAATTTGCCCTGATGTCACCTTCTCATTCTCTTGATCCTTCAAGACCGTACTTTTGCTGTGAAATGAGCATGGGAAAACAGTAAAGTAAAGTAGGTAACAAATCACAACTAACCTGGCACAACACTTCACCTCTTCCCTGAGAAGTGGGCTACACATCACCAGCTGGGGGTGTCACATTGGGCAGGTGAGATTTTCAATTTATAAGCAGCATAGCTTGATTTAAGTCTGTTGACTCTTAGCTTCAAAACACAAATGAGTTACTGCAGGTAACATGCTACTGCATTTTGGCAGCATCACAGCAGCTGTCTGAGTGCCTGTAAACAGCTCACAGCAAATGTGAGATCACTGGAGACATCTCAGATCTCCTTCATGGTTCAGAACAATACAGGGAGATGCTGTTTCTGGCGCTGTGGTTAGTTAGCACATTTGCTTGGAAAGAAAAGATGTAGTTGCTAATTCTTCCTCTTATCTACTTTTGAGCAAGCCATGTATATTCCTGGATCTGAGAAATCAATTCATCTCCAAAAATAAAGTTTGCTTAGTCTTGGAAGAAGACATATACTCAGGATATATCAAGCAAGGACTCAGAAAAATGCACATACGTGCATTTGCCCCAAATTTTGGAGTTCTCATTTCAGTGATTTAAACAGCAGGGCAGTAGAACTGAAAGAGGATTTCATCATATTTTTTTCTTTTATCGGCAGAGTAGTCAATTTTATATCAGTGCTGTGATAATAGTTCACTTAGCTCAAGCTTTCAGTTGGCTACATTTACTTTTCTTTTCTTTCTCTTTTGCTTGATGTTCAGGAGCATTAACACCAGGAGAAATAGAACACTCAGGTCTATAAACAGAGGTAAGAAAAAAGCTCAAGGAGTTAGCATGGGTTTGTTGAGTATTCTTAAAGGATTAGTATTGTGCGAACAATTAATGGGTTCACTACAGAGCAGGACTGATCCAAGGTTACATTCTGACACCATTGTTATTGGTTCTAGCAAATTATTGGATACTGAGGAAAGAATAGCAATTTGCAACAATTTACTTCTTATTGATGTTTTAAATTGTGTGTAACTCCTGCCTAGAGAGAGCAATACACAAGGTAAGGAGGCACTAATTATTCCATTGCAGTCTCTTTAACAAAAATACCCTTTCTCATTGTAGAAAAAGGGACAAAAATTCTGGAAGTGGTTTTATTTTGACAGAAACTTTATAGCATTAATATTACTATGTGAATAGAAGGATTATAAGTATCAAACAAAGATGTTGATTCTTGATTATTTGCATATAAATATACACCACCAGTCTTTATTGGTTTCATGTCTTATATTTATGATAAATCTAGTTAATGAGTAGGTAGATTAGGTTACCTTTTTCACTTCCTTACTGTGTGGGTGACCAGGCACTGGAACAGGTTGTGCAGAGGTTTTGGAGTCTCCCCCACTGGACTGAATTCTGTGCCGCGTGCCCTGGGATGACCCTGCCTGAGCAGGGAGGTTGGACCAGATTAACCACTGTGGTCCCTTCCATCCTGACCCATTCTGTGATTCTGTGAGAAAAAAGTTTGTGTGTTAGAAAGGCCAGGCCAACATAGAAGACTGTTTAAATGAACAGGTAAATCTGACCTGAAATAAACACCTCTGCTAGTGTTGTACAGAAGTGGAAACAGAGGAAGGTTGCCCAGAGGTACAGAGGCATTTCTCAAGCATGCATGGATAGAGTTAGAAGAGTTAAAGTTCTGCTGCAAATTAATCCAGATAGGGATTTCAGGAGCATGAAAAAGAGTTTCTGTAATTATGTTATCAGCAAAATAAAACTGACGAGAGTGTGACTACAGGGATCCCCACTGCTCAGTGGAGCAAAGGACATAGTGAGTGGAAAAGGCCTTGAATAAAGTCTAGGCACTGAGAGTCTTTCTTGCTTCACTTATTACCAGTAAGATCCATCTCCTGGTCTCCCAGGCCCAAAATCTCCAGACAGAGATACAAGCATATGCAGTATATAACTTTTATACAGTGAGGTAAATCCCTTCAAGGAAGGCAAAACCAACTGGGCATGAACATGCCAGCTGGGCAGTTTACGCACAACACTTTGAATATTGTACAACCCACCAGATTTACAGCACGGCTGCAAAGGAACTGCATCACCATGGACCTGATAAGGTCAGTGCTTCAGAAAAACATTTGTTGCATATGACTATGCAAAATAAATTTGTTCAGTGCATCAGAAATCTTAAACTTTCACAAACTTAGCTGACTCTCTTTCAGTAGAAGGATGGGATAATTTGCCCAAACACAGACATTTGGGATACCTTAAGTTGCCCAAAATATTTTGTCTGTTATGGTAGATATGACACAGCACTGTACATAAACCTACATCCTTCTGAATGTCAGACTGAGTACTTGAGGGACTCTAAAATTAACCCTAGATGTCATTTAAGCACTTTAAGTAAATGAATCCAATTCTTTCATACTTAGTTTTAACCCAAAAGACACAGACAGCCTCAGCTCTGCCAGCTTCACATTCCTGTACCAAGAATATTACAATACCATTTTTCTGGTTTCCTTAAACTGCAGTTGAAGATACACATTAGAAACATTTCTGTCAATAAGGACTATTAAGATAAAAATTAAAAACATTCAGGAAAGACCTTTAGTCCTCGGGGTCTTTCTCAAGTCAACCAGCTGCCAATTTTGAAAGAATTCAGTATGCATTTTTTCTATGTATCTCTTCAAGCATAGTTGTTTTCTTTAGAAATACTTGCCATCTAACCTACTTTCCAAGTCCAAAAGTAAACCAGTTGATGTAGATGTTAGACCTTTGAGATCTTATATGACTGCTTCCAAGCTGTAACACACTTACAAGCACTCCGAGCTACACATGAAAAACTAAGCTCTGCATTAGATGAGTGCTCCTGTGCTATATTTGAGAACAAGATATCTGTGGAGAATTTACAGGTGCTTTTTTGATGCTGAATTTTTAAGCTCTTGTTTTCAGGGCTTTAAAAAATGTGTTTCAGCACCTGGATGTGAGATATCTTTTGAAATCAAGGAAGAATCTTGCTACCTGCTAGACTTAACTTGAGAATCTAGGGACATCATTAAGGGAAAATCTATTTCCTTGTTCATCTGTGCACCAACTTTTAGTAATTTCATCAAAAGCAGCTGTGGCTTTTTATGAGCACTTATTTCCCAAGCCTGCAGGATATTTCTGATCTTTGGCCCCTGCTTTAAGAGGACCCTGTATCTACAACTCTGTATCTTTCCACTCCTTTCTGAAGGGTTACTTGCTTTCTGGTATCAAAGATTTGGTGATAATGAAACTCAGGAAAGATCAGATCATGCCAGTTTAGAATGTCTTGTCTTTTATGACAGTAGCCAGTGAAAGAATGATTCATCCTCCAGCTACATTGGAAATAAACTCAGTCAAGTCCATTTGAAAAGAGCTGATGTTAAAACCTGTCTCATTCTTCAAGGTTTTCATGCTCAAAGGGTTAGTGTCACCAAAAGCTGTGTTGGAGATGTTGCTTTCAAAGAAATAGTAGGCAAAACAGCTACCTTGTTTCTTGTGTCCTACCCCTACAGTGTTTCACCATCACCCAGGTTCAGAATTGAAGTTCTTCCTTTACTGGCAGTGTCTTTGAATTCCTTATCCAGCATAATATTGTCCAAACGAACCCTTTCCCACACCTCTGGGGTGGATACTCATGCTGTTGCTAGAATATTATTAACTTATTCTCGATGATGCACACAAGATGACATTGCTCTCAGAGGATATAAAAATATTGTTAAGCTGGAGAGAATGTAAAAGAAAACAAACTGGAAGCCACAATGCAGATTGTTCCAGTATAAAACGTGTTTTAAAGCAGATTAAGTTTTCTGTGGGTCAGAGAAAACTACAGTGAAGCGATTAGTGAAAATACAGAAGCATCCTTGTAAGCTTGCTTTCACTTACAACACATAGAAAGCATCTGTTTTTGTGATCATGACTGTTTACTTAAGTTAGAGGGGAAAATATTTTTAATGTTGAAAAGAACTGTGAGCAGTTTTCTGATGGTAAGAAATGTACACTTGTCACTTTGCTCCTCTACATCTAGAAAACAACAACAACAAAAAAAAAGAGTTCCGAGACTCACAGCCATATTTGATATGCAAAATCCTTCTTGGGCTTGACTTGCAAAGGTCCACGACTGTATATTCAGAAATATTTTTTAATAGGACCAACTAACTCACTGTATCCTGAATATTTTTTCCTAAAACTTAAGAATTGTTGTATTGGCAACAAGTAGACTGGAGAGTTTCTTTTCAGATGGACCGTAGGAGTTAGATATTTAATCCATATTTAAAAATAAGCAACAAGGTCTTCTGTGAAAATACCACTCTTAAAGATAAATAATGAAAAATGTGTCGACACAGACATATGTAAGGGCAAAGCCAAGGGGATCTATGCTGTTCATAATACTAAGCACATATTTAAGTACTTTTCTGAAATATGACAACATCTTTGCATGATTTGCTCATTGCCATAATCATAAGTTTAAGCAAAATTTGTGGTCTTTGAGCAATTCCTACAAAAAAATTAAACTCACAGAGCTAGCATCTAACTCTGAGTGATTCACTGGTTAACAATTAATTACACAGGAGCTGCAAACAATGCAAAGTAACTCTGGAACATTGATATTGCTTTGGAACACTGTATTGAAAGTTGAAAAATACCAACCCAGATCCACAAAATAGTTATACTAGCAGAACATAAGTTTAGTGAAACCTCTTGTCTCAGACAAAAGGATTGCAAGTTCAGTCACTAAGAAAATATAAGACATGATAAACAAATAACTCAGGACAATGGCTGAAGGAGATAATAGACCCTTTTTTTTTCTTAAAAAAGCAAAAAGGAAAAAATACAAAATCCTAAGCTCACCATCCTTCCTATAAGGTAGTCATTAAGGAAAAAGTACTGTTAGAAATATTTTTGATAAGTACATTGCAGAAATGTTGTTGTAACATTATGTATTTATTTATTTGTTTAGGTCTACACAAAAATTTTATGGGGCAAAAATAATTACAAAGCTGCAAATTTTGTACTGGGATATAGGATTTAGTTCTGATGTTTTTTTTCTTACAGGTCTATCCTACTGACTATTGACAAAACATTTCAGCTCACTGGTCTCTGCTTTTCAATCTATAAAACAGAAATATTTATCTTCCTTCTTAAATAACTTGAGCATGAATAGATTAAAAATTACTATTATTAGGCAGAGACAATTCATTATGTTTACCTATGTCTATGTTAAAGAATTCCTTTTTAGCAGAGCCAGAAGATTGAACCTTTGGACTCAACACACAGTTCCATCCCGTGACTTCAGGTGTCTGTGCTTCTCAAGACTCAGCCCTGAGAAAAAATTCTATAGTCAATAGGTTGAAGGGGACCTTAAAGACCACCTTGTTCCACCTCCCTGCCATGGGCAGGGATGCCTCCCACTAGACCAAGGTACTCAAAGGCCCATCCAACCTGGCCTCAAACACTTCCAGGGATTATAACTTCTCTAGATATTCTTGACGGAATATTGTACTCTCTATATAGGAAATAACACAAGTTTTTTGAGCCTTTGACAGATTTAACTCATGTGACCAGCACTTTTACATGGCAGATGCTAAAATCTGCAATTTTCATATTTGTCAATCCTACAGTTCTTCTTCAGCAGGTTTATCATCTCATATGTATTCTACCCATACGCATGTATAGCTACATTTTCTCCCCTTGAGCCACTAAAAGCTTTCTAGTCACTATCTAGAAATATTAGGTTTGCCAATCTTTATTTTTCTTAATCCTCTAGTGTGGTGTGATCTAGTCATCTGCTTTTTGTTTGAGCTTCCTCAAGATTTATTCAGACCAAATCTCTTGTGTGAATTACCTGCAGAAGTTAGATAAGCAAGATGTATCTTTTTCACTGGTGCAGAGAAGTTTGAAAGTATATTCGTGATATAAAGCATTACTCATTGGTTAACAATATAAGAATTAGAAAAGTCATTAATATAGTTAATGATCCTTAATTACATAATGGAATGCCTGTTACATGATTCTTTAGTGTCTCAGCATTTCCATGCATTATTGATAGCCAATTAGGTACAGACGAAAGAACTGGGAGAACTATTTGCAGCAAACAATTTATTTGATACATTTAGCCTCCCTTTCTGTTTTTGAATTACCTGTAAGCAGGCTTTGATTTTTAAAAATGTCATTGTTGCTCCAAGTAAATCTTTTAAGCAAGGGTCTTCAAGCTTATACTTTGATTGCAAAATATTTTATGTACTATTGCTTTCCAGGTATGAGTCATTCTTATTTCTCCAAAACACTATTTATCTCTTAACTCTGGTGTTATATTCCTTTCCTTCGCTAGATGAATACTAAACTCAGACTCTTCTGTTTTCCACCTCTTCCTTCAAGAGTGGTCTCATTCAGTCCAAGACATTCACTTTTCACTGTGACCGAATTTTCTTTTAAGAATAGCCAGCTCTTTTAGAACAGGACTTAACAATCCAACCCTTTCCTTTTCTGGCAGATGTGGCTGCTATTTGTCCCAGCTCTCATGCTGAGAGGAAGAGTCTGTTTTCCCAGTAGGCAGATACATACACTAAAGGTGTGGTCAGTGGTAATTTTTAATGTCTTCAAGGATTAAGACTCCACAACATGAGAAACCTATTGCATTGCTCAATCACCGGCACACTAAAAAAATTTTTTTTTCTTATGTTTAAACAAAGTTTTTGTATTTCATTTTGTGCCTCATTGTCTCTTGTCTTTTATTTAGGCACTACTGAGGAAAATCTGGCTCCACCTTCTTTACTCTGCTCTTCAGGTATTTACACACATTGATAAGATCCCCCTTAGATTTCTCTGTTCCAGGTTTACAGCCACATCCCCCTCAGCCTCTCCTTGCACATTAGGCATTCCAATCCCTTAATAATTTCCATGGTCATGATCTGCACTTGTTCCAATATGTCCATCTCCCTCTCGTACTTGGGAGTCCAGAAACAGAGACAGCACTAGATGGTGCCTCACCAGTGTTGAGAACAGAATAAGAATCACCTCCTTCGACATGCTGGTGATACTCCCCTAAGGCTGCCCATTGCACTGTTGGCCACGTTTGCCACAAGAGCTTGTTATCCCCCAGGACCCTGTGGTATTTCCTGCAAAGCCACTTTCCTACAAAGCCACTTTTCCAGTCTTTCTTGGTGTATACAATTATTCATCCACAGAAACCTCTGTATGCAGCACTGGTGCAGCCACACCTCGAGTCCTGTGTCCAATTCTAGGCCCCTCACATTGAGGTGCTGGAGGGTGTTCAGAGAAGGACAACAGAGCTGGCAAAGGGTCAAAAAACTAAGACATATGAGAAGCAGTTGAGGGAGCTGGGTCTGTTTAGCCTGGAGAAAAGGGGTCTCTGGGGTGACTTTATCACAGTCTAAAATTACCTGAAAAGAAGTTGTAGCCAAATGGGTGTTGGTCTCTACTTCCCAGCTACTTGTGACAGGACTAGAGGACATGGCTTCAAGCTGCTCTAGAGGAGGTTCAGGTCAGACATGAGGAGGAAATTTTCATGGAAAAGGTTATTAAACATTATAATGGGTTTCCCAGGGAGATGATAGAGTCACTATCCCTGAAGAAGATCCAGAAAAGGCTGGATATGGCATTTCGTGCCATGGTCTAGTTGTCAAGTCGGTGATTGGTCAAGGATTGAACCTGATGATCTTGGAAGTCTTTCCCAACCTAGATGATTCTATGATTCTGAGATGCAAGACCTGTCATTTCCCCTTTATCAAACTCCAAGAAATTCCTGTTAGCTTTATGGGATTACACTAAAAGGATGCATAGAAACTCAACTTGTGTCCTCTATCTCTAGCTACACTCAAAATCCAACCTCTCAGAGGAGCTGCAACTTGCCTGGATGTTTGTTCATTCACATTGAGTGGGTGGTGCCAACAGGTTGGCATAGGTTGGTTTTGCTGGTAAGGCTCTTAAGCAGTCTGGATGTTAGGTCTTTGTTACTCTTATCTTAAAACAACTCTTTATGATTTTTTCCCATAAAGCTCATTGTAGGACTAAAGTATGTCTCAATCTTAATTCTAGTAGATAAAAACACCTGCATTTTTGAAGAGAAAATGTGAAAATAAATGAGTCTTTAAAAAAAAAAAGTTTTCAATTTTGTACTAAAGTTACACAGAGTAATTCTATTTTTTAAAAAGTGTAGCTAATTAACAACTAATGAGTTAAAATGAGAATTTTTTATTATTCTCTGAGATCTCCTCAGAACTACTCAATATGTATTTAATAAAATCCTAAAAGTTAGCATAATTTCTATGAATAAAAGCTAAATAGTATCCATGCCATCAGATATGAAGAAGGATGAATCAGAGAATTAAAGAAAAGACCTTATGTGTATGTATTAAAATTTGTCCTTCATAGATTTTTCAAGAGCAGATCTGCTACTAAGTAGGTTTGGTAATATCTAGCAAGTGTTTCAGAATGGAGTCACTCACATCACTCTCTCCATGAAGTTAAGCGATTGCAGCAGGCATTAAAAGGTATTATTAATCAGAAGTCTATATCACAGCAACTCTAGCTACCTTCTCCCCTCCCTCTGCATCTTGAATAAGCCCATTACTGCTGCTTGAAATTTCAAGTGACAGCTAATTTAAGTGTGGCTTCACATTATGGGTTCCAAAAATTGCAAACTACTGTTTAGATTTATTTGCTAAGTCATGTAGCAGAACATTTTACAAGACTGTCAGTAAAACTAGACTGAAAAAGAGAACATGGTTTTAACTGGGTGATTTTAATTTATTGTCCATTTTGTTTTGTTTTGTTCACTTCAGGGAATGAACATAGTTCTTATATTGTATCAGAGCAGATGAAAACTCTACCTAAAAAATTCTTTAAATGTTAAAATGTTGGTGCATTGTTAAAGCATTGCCTTGTAAAGACAAGGAAAATTTGGTGCTCTGGTCTCTCATAGGCTCAGATAAAAGAGGAGAAAACACTCCAACATTGCCAAACCTTAATAATTTCACAAAACGTATCTCACCTTACCCTGCAATGGTTTAAACCATAACAGAAGAGAGCAAACCTGTCTCAGACACTGTAGCAACCATTCAGCACAAGCATTTACACCTACTACAAATAAGCTGTAATCAAAAATCCATTGAAGCCTTTGTGCCCATTCTGTGAGCTGATGAGGTCATGAGAATTTGGTGAAACTACTGCTTATTCCCTTCCAGGAGGGAGCATGCTGTTCTTTATAAACAAAGGGTGGGAAATAGAACTGCAACAGGGAGAGTAAGGTCCTGAGCAAACAGTGACGTTTGTAAAGCCAGCACCACTAGATTTACCTGGCATCTCTTATTCAGTGCACATGTTGTTGATTGACAGAGACTCAACATGTTGATTCATGCTATTAAATTGTTAAGTCAATGCCTAAAAAGGTTACTGCCATCCATAGTGTGATTGTTGATGAGGTTCCTGACTTTGCATACATTACCAAGGTCTGGCTGGATGACTTTGTAAAACTATTATTGGTCCAGATGTCTTCTTTTGAATCTTAGCTCATAAAAATTTGAGAAATGGCTAAGGCAGTGATACTACAAGGCTTTTAATAGAGCAGACAAAGCAAGAACAGAAGGTGGAATTCAGCAAAGCTCAGACTAGTGGTAAGATGTGTTATTTTAATGATTAAGAAAATTTATCCTAGTGGCACACTGCAGAGTAATAACTAGCAGACTGACTCAACATACCACTGACAGTCCCAACAAAAAGCATTCTCAAAGCTGCCTGGTTTGCGTTGCAGTGTAGACAATGCATTGTCTACATTGCGGCACAAATTAAAACACTAACAATCAAAAGCAAAACGTGTTCCCCTCCTATTACATTCCAGGAGTCTAAAAGCAGTTAATAATATGTAAGGCTTTAATTTAGCTATATGTTTTCCTTTTTTCCCCTCTGCAAAATAGCTGAGATTAGATCTGGTGCAATAATTGTACCCTACACCTTGATTTACCAAATTCAGGTGAGTGAATGTAAAGAATTTAGGTACTTAGTTTGACCTGGGAATGAATCATTTCAGAAAGTGGTAATGTGATACCAGTTATATTTAAGGAGCAGACCAAGTGAAGGATTTAGTATAAACTTTCTTGCTATAATGATGCTTTATGGAAAGAGATCAGAATTCCTGCGAAATAAGCTATCTCAGGTGTCAGGAGATATATACACATGTTAGGTCAAGGTCCCATCTGGGGCATATTACACTGCCTCACCACAGGTGCTTGATTGGTAGTTCTGGACCCTGGTGATATTAATTTGCATAAATCCTGCTTAATTTGCTTAAAATTTGCTTGAGGTACAGGTGTATGTAGAGTTAAGTGCTTTGATTAACAGGAGTAGATTTAAACATGTACTTATATCACGTTGTTAATTCCCATGAAAAGGATTCATTAAAACACTTATGAAAAATTAATTTTTGTACTGAGTACACAATATTGGATACCATGCTACAAGAATGCACTGCACATGCAGGTATCACAGTGCATGTTCACAATGGTTATGACACGATGTACTTCACCTGCTCAGCGCATTCACTGATGACACAAAGGTGGGACGAGTGGCCCATACCCCACAGGACTTCAGAAGGACCTTAGCAGGTTGGAGGGATTGGCAGAGAACTGTCTGAAGTTCTGCGAAGGCAAATGCAGGGTACTGTACCTGGGGAAGAAAAACAGGATGGGGGCCGACCTGCTGGAAAACAGCTCTGTGGAGAAGAACCTGGGTGTCCTGGTGAACAACAAGTTATCCATGAGCCAGCAGTGTCCTGGTGGCCAAGAAGGCTGAACGTATCCTGGGGTACATTAGGAAGAGCATTGCCTAAGGTTGGGGGAGCTGATCCCGACACTCTACTCAGCCCTGGTGAGGCACATCTGGAGTGCTGTGTTCAGTTCTGGGCTCCTCAGCACAAGAGAGACATGGAGCTCCTGGAATGGGTCCAGTGGAGGGCAATGAAAATGATGAAGGGTCTGGAGTATTTCCCTTACAAGGAAAGGCTGAGAACTGGGCCTGTTCAGTCTCAAGAAGAGATGGCTTACAGGGAACCTCAGCATAATGTAGAAGTATCTGAAGGGAGGGTGTCAAGAGGATGGATCCAGGCTCTTCTTGGTGGTGCCAAGCAATAGGAAAAGAAACAATGGGCAAAACTTGATGCACAGGAAGCTGCACTTGAATATGAGGAATAACTTTACTGTGCGTACGACCACACACAGGAACAGATTTCCCAGAGAGGTATGGAGGCTCCCTCACTGGAGATATTCAAGAACTGTCTGGACACAATCCTGTGCCATGTGCTCTAGGATGATGTCATGATTACAGAGAAAAAGGGTGGAGTTTCTAACACTTTTTGATTCCATGCCACTTGTGTCATGAGGGGAGCGTAGTTTCAGCAGGAGGAAGCTGGGGCTGGAAGTGGAAGGGTCGCCAGCTTTTTCAACCTTACCCATTCTGGGATTCTGAAAAGATACAATACATTTGATCAACTGGAAGAACAGTCAATATCAAAAAGCTGAGTATTATTTATTGCTGAGTGTTCTTATAGTTACTATTGTATAAGGGTTTTTTCTCTTTTTTTTTTTCCATCCTGTTTTGCTTGGCTTTTCTCTTGTTTCTTAGGAAAGGTTCAAAGAGAAAGCCGCAAAAGTTAAAGAACTGTCCATGAAGCAGTGCTCTCCTGTGCTTATCCTTTTGCTCTGAGCCACTTTTGGGCTTGTTGCTGTCCTTTTTATTGTAAGACTAGGTTTGACTGTGCTCAAAATAGGGTTCTAGCTTGTGAGCTGCAAGGTTAGTCTCAAGTCAGCTCAAACTTATAAAGATTTACTTGCTATGAAATGGAAAGAGAACTTCAAAATCATGCAAGTAATGTTTTAGCCTTTCCAGAGTGGCAGAAATTTCTTTTTCTTACTATATTTAATACCCATAGAAGACAAATTAGTTCTACGGACTAAACAATCTGTTACGAAACCGTCAAAATGTCGGTGTTCCTGAAAATATTCAGCCTTCCTGTTACCTGAAATGTATTGGTCAACTGGTATTTTTCAGTTAAATCCTTCAAGCAACTGTCTAGAGACACCACTGAGAGACTCCTGAGAATTCAGTCCCACTGCTTGTGTTTACAGGGAACAGCTGAGAGAAAAAAAAAAAGTTCAGATAAAAAGAGAACAGTAGAAGGAAAAGAACTGTAAATTGCATTATCAAATATATTTTTCTCTTCTTAAGTAGCAAATTCTACCCATTTGTTTCAAAATACATGTTTTGTGAATTGCAGGTAATTTCATGCTGGAAGTAACATTCAACACATAGAACTGGAGTGTTCACTTTCACCCAAAATCATGTGAGTCAAAGTGAGGAATCTAATACAATGCAAAATGGTTTGTATTAAGCATTTCAAATGTATATACACAGACATACTTTTAATTTTTTTTTTTTTTTATAAAAAGATCATATGGTGGAATAATTTGGTTTTCATATGAATGGCTGAAAAGAGTTATGTTCCACCCACAGTATGAACGATTTTGACACCATTGTGTTTTTTCATGGGAGATGATCTATTGGTGTATCTGTTCTCATTTTCTACCAAAGTTCTCTAGAATTCCTTGTAAGATATCTCACTCATGACACACTATGGCCCCCTCACCATTTCTCATAGGTCACCCCAAACCATTGGTGGGCACAGGTCATGCAGGATATTGAAATCCAGAACTACTGCCAGGAGATACCTTCTATGAAACAGAAGCATCAGCATATGAAATGGTGTTTTGATCAAAATCACATACTTCACCATTTTATGCAAATTCATCTTTCAATTAAAAAACTCCCCATAAAATACAGACATGGATCACTGAGTCCCTTTCTCATCAAAAGCTTTGTTTGACATAATCACAACATTTCTGTTATTTTTTACAACTCCTGTGATAGTTATATGCATTCGTATGCCACAGGGCATACATAGATGATAGTAATAATCAGTAACAATAATCATGTTTCTGATTTCATACAGTTTCATACTTTTCAAAGCCTACTGTTATCAGCAGCTGAAATTCTGCAGCTGAGGGTTTAGAATTCCCCCATAGAGATTAAATCTCACCATAAGTGGCCTCTGTATATGCATGAGTGTTATTTTAAAAAGAAAATGCTATCATTCATTTTAAAAGCAGATCATTTAAAATAGCCAAATTAAGAATGAACTAATGAAAGAGAAATGAGTAGTGAACCCATACTATCAATATTCATAACAAATAAACTTATTTACCAGTATACCCTCAAAATATTTCTGACATTCTCTTATCTTTGGCAGATGAAACATCATGTCTCACAACTTGGACTTTTCATTTCCCTAGGAGATTTAATGTTCGTATGAAAGGTTTTGTCCTGACAGCAACCTTCAGGCACTTTACTGACATTATCTGTGAGTTACAAAACTTCAGTTAAACCAGAATTATTTCCCTCATATGCATCAGCTGTGGAAAAAAAACCAAAAAAAAAACCAGTAAACTTGAATAGGATTGCCTAACATATTATGAGGGTTCTTCTTGCAACACAAAGGTGTATACATATCTGGAAATTAAAACGAGATATTTAAAAGCATTGCTCCAAAATGCTAAATATATTTAATGTTGCTGAATTCAAAGTTTTCTGGTTGCTTTAGCTCAGCCTCTGTGCTGTACCATTGTACTAGTAGCACATTCGTGGAAAAAAAGTGCTGTAAGAAACTTCACAAGAAGACTTTAAGAGACTCAGTTGACACCTAGGGAGCTATCACATCTCTAGTGAGATGGTTCTAACTGTAAAAGACAAAATCACAAATTTCCTACTTTTCAGCTGAGCTCCAGACCTTAGCATACTCTGCTGTCACAGTATTTTGTTCTTATTATTTCTCCTTCCTTGTTTTGGGTTTCCTTTTCTTCTGTCAGTGTTCTCCTAAGTTCTTGTCAATCCACAGCCTTATTTTTTCTCTACAGCAATTTTGTTATTTTCAATTCTGATACATCTATAGCATAGTTTAATCCTTTCTCTCCTCTATAGATATATATAAAACAGGTCAGAAAAACACAAGCAGAAAACTTCATATTCATATTTCTATATTTGTGATAGAAACATTTGTGTGTTTGACCAGTCTTACACACACAAATAAACCTGTCCTGATGCTTTTCTAGCTTATTAGATTCCAACAACTCTTCTCTGATTTTTTTTAATGATTAATCCACCAAGAGAAATAATTAAAAAAACATAATTCAAAATCTGAGACAATCATCTCCGAGAAAGATTAAAATGAGAATACAACTTAAAAGTATCGGCTGTTCAGGCACAGTTTTTTACTAAGAGAGGCTAAATATATCAAATATACTCTTTGCCGTTATTTGTTCTAGCTTAATTGGAATATACAGGAATTAGTTGCTACAGCACAAGCTGAGTTTAAGTTATGTCCTGTGCAAATTAAGCTGTAGTACCTATTTGTGTGGCAGTACAAATCTGGAATTGTATTAGCTTTCACCTTGTCTATGCTCTCCATCAGAAGTTCAAGAAATGGGATATTTATCAAATTGAGAGACCGTTTGACCTTCTTCAAGTTAATACAAAATCAGATTGACCTATGGTTGCCAGTATCAAGAGCTAGTTCACTCATTAGATGCCTTCTAGATAGGGATGACCAAACGGTTTGACCCGAGATCAGTGATGAGCTACATCCTATTAACCTCCAAAAAAGGAGAGACAAGAAAAGGAAAGAGAAATAGGGGACAAAAGAAGCTTCAAAGTAACAGCTGTGTTTGATAAAGAAAATAGCAAAAATATGGTATAATGGCTATATACTTGATCTTCTCATCTATGACAACAGTCTGGGGATAAAGAGCTGCAAAACCATTAGTATTTAGTAGTCCCAGCAAACTTTAGGACAGTAACCTCCTAGTGACCACATTCTCACTTTTCCACACCAGAAGTCAGCTTTGTTCTCCCCTGTACACAAAACAAGTCTTGCCAAAACCATGGAGACAAACGATCCAGGAGAGAGTCTGTATCAGTAATTTCACTAAATTAAAAAATGGCAAAATGGTTTGACAAATCAACTGATTTTCATGAGGAATCTCAGAAATGTAGTAGTTTTTTTTCTTTTTTCTTAGATTCTTACATCCTAATTTAACACATCAAATATCACTGATTTTGTATGAGAAGGAAAAACAATGACTTGATTATTTGAGTCAAGTCTGGTTGCAGGTGAAGGACCAGGCATTCATCCAAACTATTTTTTTGTGTGTTTATTTTTTCTTCCTTTTCTTTCTTAATGTGCACAGCTAATCGTACTGTGCCAGCCAAGTTTGTCACAGAAAAATTGAGGTTCTGTGAGGATGGTGAGGCCCTGGCACAGGCTGTGCAGAGAAGCTGTGGATGCCGCATCCCTGGAAGTGTTCAAGGCTGGGCTGGATGGGGCTCTGAGCAACCTGGGACAGTGGAAGGTGTCCCTGCCCATGGCAGGGGGTTGTGACTGGATGATCTTCAAGGTTCCTTTCAAGTCAAACCATTCTAGATTTCCATGATTCTATATAAATTCTGAAATTATTTGTGGTAAACTTTTAGAGTTCCAAGGACTTCACATATTTGATTCCACAAATACACATCCAATAAATAAAATGATGAAAGACTTAATCTATCATATTTCTGTAAATTAAAAAAGGAGGACATTTTCTGTCTTAGATTCCTGGGCAAGTGGTAAAATTCAGCTATTTGAAAAGTTTCAAGATTTTAAGTTTGAACACATACATTTTTATATTTTTTTGCTAAAGGAAGAGAATAATTCCCAAGTGAAAACAGTGTAATGTAGAAATGGACTTCTGATATTCTAGTTTATCTTACTAATGGGAATTTTGAGTTAAAAACATTAATTTTTACATTTTTGTTTTTCTTTTTTTAAACTACTGCTTTTGAACAAGTTTATCAAAATAGTGCGAACCAAGTCTACTTTACTTTCACTTTATATATTCCTACTGTAAGTCTATCTGCACACCCTGAAGGCTAAGTTGACAGTAAATTTGCCTTAATACATTTTGTATCATACAATGCTGCCAATGTCTGTGTGAGAGTGCTCTGAAGAGAATACTTAGGTGAAAAGAGAGAACAGCCCCTTCCATGTGCTTAAAAGGAAGCCCTGAAGAACAAAATAGGTCTCT
Source organism: Orthonyx spaldingii (assembly GCA_013397795.1). Classification (NCBI taxonomy): domain Eukaryota; kingdom Metazoa; phylum Chordata; class Aves; order Passeriformes; family Orthonychidae; genus Orthonyx; species Orthonyx spaldingii. Next base: position 2,242,808 of record VZTJ01002120.1, on the reverse strand, counting down.
GAATTAAACTTTTTTTATTTTCTAGGTGATGTACTGCTGCATTTGTAAATCCAAATAACAGTTTTACAACCATTATTGCCCATGAATTATAGCTTACATCATATTTGTATCCAAAGTGAATCAATAATTTGCAATAGATCTTTTTGCCAGTTATGCAATCAGACATTATAAAAATACATTCCTGCTTCAAAATAGAAAACTATTTAATCAACTTAAATTAAACTCCAAATTAAGATGGAGATACTAATCTATGTTCTTTTTTCATATCAATATAAATACTGTAAAATAAATAGGAAAATAGATTCCTACTCCTGAGAACATATAATGCGATTTAAGGAATTTTCAGTCTGGGAGCATATCACGGCCCTTCAGAGCTCTTTCTGAGGACTGACTCTAGCCTAATTCTCCCTTTTGAATCTGTAGAGTGCCCCCAAATTCTTCATAATTTTACAAATATGCTATATTTTGACTTCATTCAATTTTTGTGTCCAGGCCAGTGCCAAAGGACACCCAGGCATGTTTCATATGAAAATAAAAATCCAGTTGTGTTTCTTGTCTGAATTCAGAATAAAATTAGAGTTTCTCCAGGTCTCTGACACCTGTCTGAAGAAAACTTATATGGGTCAGTCTCCATTTGGAAAAAAAAACAAGCTCTAGAAGATTTGATATTCCTGAAAGACTCCACCAAATAATCTCATCCCTAGGAAAAAACATATCATCATCCCACTAGTCAGAATCTTTTCTTGGGTTCTGTTTCAGGATGTATATATATATGAATTTCAGGGAAATGAGCAGCAGTCTGCAGGGTTGAGCTATGGGCTAAAGCCTTCCCAGATGATATCCCATCAACAGACTCCAGAGGCTCATGTCTTTCCCTACAGCATCACTTCCTCTCACCAAAACTCACTTTCCATCAAACAAAAACAAGTAATAATACTTTCTTCACTTTCAAACATGGGTTCAGAAATGCAAGCTGCAAACTGACTTAATTTTTCTTCATAGACAAAAGCCTGGGCTGCCAGTGTGCTATTGTAGAGAGGTTAATATTTCCCTTTAGTCTTAATTTATTTGGATCTGAAAGCTTAATATTGCCAATTCTTCACAGAATTAAGAAAGAATATCCACATTGAAAAGGCAGTGTATTAAAACAAATGCTCATCTTCCAATATTATTCATTTTCTCACAAAAACATTACAGCAAATTCATTCACTTATAGATTAAGAAACTACTGCTAGATTATGATATTAATAATAGTAGCATTTATTATTTCTGTTTATGTTAGACCACTTTTTATTTTATAT
>VZTJ01002120.1:2179212-2234657 GCA_013397795.1 Orthonyx spaldingii | reverse complement strand
TTTTTTTTTTTTAATATCTGAAGTGAAATACTTGAAACTAGTTTCCTGAGTCCCTTATAAATACTTTAATCATGACACTATCCATTTACTCCTTAACGTTTTGCTTTTGGGCTTCTTGAGATAACAGAAATCGCTCTTACTTTAAAAACAAAATGCAGAAAATAAAATCCATTTGTATAATTACAACTCTGATCTCCCCTCCTTCTCCCAGACATAATCCCCGCTAGAAAACTCTCACTTAATGGGCCATTCCAGTAAACCCTTATAGCTCAAAGATTGGTATGTTTAATAGAAGCCTGTAAGTGTTGAAATAGCAAAACTTGCAGCAAGATTCCCTGAAAGCTCTGCAAACTAACAAGCTTAATGGATTTTTAATGGTCCCTTTACAGACTTATGTAAGGGCAATGGAGGCAATGGTGGTGGGAGGTTATGCTTGTGCATAATATTAAAAATATTTTGAATGCTTCACAGCAGCATCAATACCCAGTAGGACTATATTCTCATGGAAAGTTACATTAAGGAGTTTTCAATGGAATACAGCAGGTATTACATCCCTATACTATGAGTGCAACTGATGCAATGCTCCTGGGGGCAACACGGTGCTCCCGTTGCATTGAGCATCCCCACACGATCAGTAGATTAAAGCATAAAACAACTGGGGGCATGACACTTATGCCCAACATGATAAGAACTCCAAATCACAGATTTATGTTCAAATACGGTGTTGAAAACTGTTGTGAGGCTAGAAAGAAACTATAAAATGAAAAGTTCTGGGTTCAGAAAAAGAGCAGTGACTCTACAGGACAAGAAACTAAAACACAGAACCGAGATCAGCTGGAATTTGGAATGTTATCCTTAAGAGAAAAAGATTATGAAGGGATCAATAGCAGTTTAAAAGACCTTTTTTATGGAGAAGACAGGAAATTTCATGCATATATTACTTCAATATATCATTATCTTGTTTTCAACCTCTATTTTAGTGCTAAAACAGTGGGCTAAAATTTATTCTCCTGGAAATTATGCTAGTTAGTGTGTAATTATTTACTTGATTCACTAGCTACAGAGGCACCTGGTGGCCAAATATGGTCCCTTGTGATGATAAGGCCATCTAGACTCAGGCACATTATTGCATTGGCAGGCAAATAGAACAGATCATTCCCTGGTTTGATGCTCTAGTTTGGTGATTGTTCCAAGCAAAAGCTCTTAATCTGAACACCCACAGAACACCTGCAAAGAGATGATATTTTCATCTTTGTTGCAGTGCATTTTTAAAGACCAAAACTGTTGAATAATATTATCCTTTTTATTAAAAGAATATATATATAATTTGCAGCACAGCTTTAATTTTCCTTTGTAAATGAACTCCCACGAATCTAATACTCCTCATTTTACGCAGTGTTCAGATCAATTTGACTTATCAAGTTTAAGTCAAATTTTAAAAAATGCATAATTTTTGTGTTTGGACACTCCTTTTTTTTTACACTAGTTTCCCCATAATCAAACTAGCACCAGTCCACTTTTATTTTCCCAAAAGATGCCTCTTATTACCTGGAAAAAAATTCTACTCTGATCTGAACTTTAATTTGTATAAAATAGGTAATATTAACTGTATCTACCTACCCCTCTGTGGGTGAAATTTACATTGTGGATTTGTTTCCTAAGGAGGGAAGGGGGATGTGTTTCCTAAGGCCTTGGGGAGTGTGTTGCTCTGTAGACTTGAACGTGCTGCTCCACAGTGTTGCAGAGGATGAAAAGCAAATGTTGCATCCACTGTCTCCATTCAGTCTGATCAACCATATATAAAGTAGGGCTCTGCCAAACAGTGTAGTCAAATCCATCTGTCTGCTGGGAGAAAAATCCTTAACAGTGGAATTTCACACATTTTTCAGACAGCTGCCACTTAGTCTTTTATCCCTGAACGTCAGGAAGGAAAACAATCACCAGGTCCCTGCTTCCAACATAGTAAGTGCTTTTCATCAACACTAGCATTATCCTCCTAAAGTTACAGACATAACAAAGCCAAAGTTCCCTTCTTTGTTCAAGTGATTTTGATTTCTTTTATTATTACCCCTCCTTCTTGCCACACCAAGTGTCCTAACTATTGAAACTCAAGTTATATCATAGTACCAAGTATGAGCTAAAATTCTGTGCTGTCAGTGTTAAGAATAACTCGATTTTATTCTTACTGTGAGAGCTCTGGGCGTCTGGGAGAGAAGACAGACATCTGTGCAATTATACTTTTTGTTCTCTTGAGCAAAATTGCATTCTCTATTTTTTGAACATCTTTACATAGTCATGCTACCAAGTTATCTCAGTTATGTTAGGCACGCATTTCTTTTCAGTTTGCCAGTTTAGGAGGTCTCAAAGTTCAATTGACTGACTGAGTCATCTACAATGTAAGTTCCTCTGTCTGAACATATCACTCTCCTCTTACATCAGCTCAGAGCCAGTCAATCCATTGAACTTGGAACACATTTTCTCTAAAAACAGCCAATGATTTTTGACCAGATGAATCACAGCTTAAGCTCCATAGACTCTATTGACTAGATCTTCACTGGCTATAGAAAGAATAAAATACAGTGGGTGTTTCCCACTCCCTTTCCTTCCCCAGCCCAGTGTTCTTTCATTGCATGGTAATGAAATCAAGTTGTTATGGCCTCAATCTTACTTGCATCCACCTGCAGATATTTAAAAACACGGAGCATCCCTTTTGGATCAGACCAAAGGTCCACCCAGCCCAGAAGTTTCTCTTCAGTACTGATCAGAACTGGATGTCTAAGAAAAAAATTAAGGTAAGGGTAAGTGCATGTGATACATCTGCAAAGCATTCTCCTAGATTTCAGAAATTTTCAACTCAAAGACCTTCTAAACCATGGATGATTTCTTTGAATTTAAGTATCCTGAGGAATTCCTCTGCTATTAATTTAGCTAACTGCGCCTTGAATGTGCATAAATTTTTAGCATCCTGTTACAGAAATTTCCACTACACCTCTGCCTTCACTTGAAGACCACCTTGAGTCTGCCATTAATGTCCTACACTCTCCAGCTTTGTGCTGGAACAGTGACTAACTCATCTACTCTGTACTGTTGGCAGCCTTGCTGACCTATGTCCCAGATCTCTCTCCACCTTCTCAGCTGCCTATTTCTCTGGGCTGAAGACCAAATTTAATTATCTTCCAGCTTCCTTAGTCAGCTGTTCAATGTTTTTTAACAACTGTGTTACAATTCTATGAACCTTGTAGAGTCTTGCTGTCTGTTTCTAGAGAGGATGGAACCACAAGACAGATTTATATAGGGACATGGCATTATTTAGAGTCAGTATACATTACCATCATATATTCTCTGTTTTGTTCTCTATTCTATTCTTGATAATTCCTAGTACTAACTGATTTTGATCATGAAGAAGAGCAGAGATGATATTTCCAAAAGAAAGCCTAGAAAGCCTGTTATAATATGAAGATTTCATTCGTGAGTGGCAACGAGGAGCTCAGAGTCTCTCATTCCACATGTAAAGATTAAATTATTTTTCCCATGTGCATGACTTTTAAAATTTATATTTACTGGATTGTGTCTGCTGTATTAATGCCCAGATACTAAGTCTTGTTACATCTCTGTACCATTTTTTTCATTTTGCTCTCAGGCACATTATTTCTGTCCCTCAAGGATTTACAATCTTGGTTGCTATACACCAGAACAGCACCTCAGTCATTGCAGAGACCTTAGGGCCATTAGTCATGTTTTCTTCAAAACATCATCTATACAGCCACATCATTCCATCAAAAACTCATTTCCTCTTCCTGTGAAACACTGCAGGTTCTTAATACAACCCAAATTGCTGTGTGAAGAAGCTGTGAACAAGCCTATGCCATGAGCTGAAGAGAAAGCTTTAGACAATGCTTAAACACATCAAGCTCCTAAAACCATGACTGAGCTCAAAAACTCTATACCCTGTCTCTTGGAAGAGCAGAGGTCACAATGGCTGCTTGGGAACTAGGATGTCCCTTGTCCTGCCCTCCCTGTGCCTGATTCACACACATCTGATGGAGGACAATCTGCCCTTGTGTCAGCTAAAGAGAGGACTCAGGAGGTCTCTAAGAGCTTAATCCTCCCTGATGGTAAATTTACTTTTGAACTGCTCGTGTAGTAGGTGAATTCAGGTTTGAGGAAGAGCTACTACTGATGTAATAGAACAACAGGCAGAGCCAGTGTCTCCCAAAGGGAAGGTTAACTGTGAACTGTGCAAATTCATGTTGTTGTATTGAGTGTACACACAGAACATGAACACAGTATTGATTTTTTTTCCTACTGTTAAGTACACACATGTTGTCGGTTCTTAAACTCATTAACTCTGGGACATTTAAGTTCTTCCAGTTTTCTTCCTGATCCTACTGAGAGGTTTTTATTTTTTTTATTAATTAACTCATCCTCAATTGCTTTGATCCCCTGAATTCCCAGTCAGTTCATTCCCTGATGAGACCAGAGGCTTAACTTGTTTCCACTTGAAAATGAGCATATACACATACATATGCACACAGAGTGGAAGTGTAACTTGTAACTTTTCCAGTTCATTATTTACTCATATATTTAGTTTTCATCTTCCCTTTGGGGACTAAGTTCCCTAAAGTGCAAAGTTTTAATAATAAGGCTTGTGGCTTTTTGCTCAGTGCCAAAAGCACTGTTTCTAATAACATTTTGGCTCAGCTTGTGTATCCAGAGGTCTACTGCTCTAGGGGAAGGAAAAATGATTGCCTTCCAATATCACTGCCCAGTGTAACACATATCTCTGTAAACACAGAACGGGAGAAAGGCTGCCCAGAACACAGCTAGCCTCAGTTTTATGGTGCACAGGGTGAAAATCTGTGCCCCTTGTTCAACTTAGAATTAATAAATAATATATTTACATTTTTGTTGATAGCTTAGATATTTTATGCTGCAGTTTTGTCTATTCTTGTTTTGAAAAAAAATCCAAACTAATGATGCTGCTGTCATCCTTTTTGTCCATGCTGTGCAAACTCCACTTCCACTTGCAAACTTTCAAAAAGCAGCATAATCTTGTGCACATCGTGCATCTTTTCAAAATCTTAGATGGTTTACATCCCTGCATGACATTGTGAGGATTCTGACTTTGAACTCTGCATGATTTTTCACTATTTTCTGTCATTGATTTCATTTTCTTTTCTTTTTTCTGCAGTATTTTGGTTTGCCTTGCAGAACGTTAGCACTGCTAGAGCTTTGCCTGTCCCGCATACAGTCAGTGGTAGCGCATTTTTCCAGGCAAATACCAACTGCTTTGTCAAGAGCCTGTTCTAGAACCTCCCAGGTTTATCTCTGTGTCTGCTTTGTTCAAAATGTCTTGTCTCTGGTCTATTTCCAAGCCCATTAAATCTATCTCCAACAAAATGACGAGGCTGGTTCTTCCAGAATCAGAAAAATCAGAAGATCACCTCAGCCTTTTTGTCTACTCCAACATCATCACTCATGTTTCATTTTTAGACACATGCCAGTGCTTTTCAAATTCCTATAATTGTTTCACAGCTGGTCACCTATACATGATTGAACTGAAAATTATTCAAAATGGGACTGCTCGAGACTAGGCTATTTTCAGAAATAAAGTTACCACCTTGCTGCCATTTTGTGTGTTTTTGTGGTGTATAATTGTTGTACATTCCCTTGACCTTTAAATCACAGAAACATAGAATGGCCTGGGTTGAAGGGAACGTTGAAGACCATCTAGTTTCCAGGCCCTGCTGTGGCCAGGGACACCTTTCACCAGATCAGATATCTCAGATCTCCACCAGACCTGACATTAAATACTTTCAGGGATGGGGCATCCACAACTCCTCTGATATGAAAATTGGAATTCTTCTGTAGTAAAAACTATTTTTGCTGTCATTTCCCTTTTGACTTCCCCATTTCTGTTTTTTCAGGCCTGAGAGGTTTAGCTACATCATCCCTTTTGTCATCTCTATTTTTACTTGAGGTGGTACTGAATAAAAAAAGGTAAAGGAAATTTTGTGCAACTGGATCATTCACCCTCTGCATTTCTCTGGAATAAGGCAGCCTGGCAAAAGCAAAAATATTCTGGATTATCCTACCTTCCAACAGCTTTTAGAGCTGTCAGAAAGGCTGAGCAGATCACAGTGATACATCCACTAGAGCAACAACCCCAAAAAGCCTCCTGTTGCTGAGACTTTCTCTTGTGCTTGCCCTGTTTTCCTTGCTCTTGTCGACACATGTAGCTGTCTGAACCATTTTGTGTGACCACTCCAACTACATCACACTCTTCCATCTTCATCTCTGTCCTCTGGGGGCTTGCAGAGGAATGAGTGAAGTGAGGTTGGGGAGAACAACCAGGCAAGGCTTCAAGAACAGTGGAACTACCCCAGGCCAGAAAAGCTTCCGACAGCTTTGATGCAGCATCCCTTAGAGCTAACAAACAAACAGCTTTGTCACCTTAGCTTACCCCTGCTTTCACTTCAAAGTTCTGTTTGCTCACATGCCCAGTTTGTGTGCTTGCTACTTCAGACTTCAGTTTCTTTCTGAAGCCAGAGAGTTCCAAGAGGAAGCCAAGACACACTGACAAGATTATCATGATACTCACTCCAAATCAGCAGCCTGGGAGTGTATCACATCATTGTTGTTTCTCTCTGACAGTGGTATTGTTCTAACAGCCTCTGAGCCAGCCTTGTTCTCGGTTTCTTCTCTGCACCCTTGTAAAAGCATAAGGCACAAAACATAATGCTGCAAAAGCACTGCTCTGATGAGCTCTGACATAACCTTTTCATTCTTTTTGTCCCTTTGAACTGAAACAGAGAGATAAGCATGCCCCAGAAAATAATGAGTGTGTGTCAGAGACACAAGAAAACCAAAATGCTCCAAAGGGCATCAATACTGATGGTTGTGTGACATACAGATGGGACTGGTTTCCTCTGGAGGGTGCTAGGACTGCTCAGGGAGGACAGGAGCAAGTCCGCATCAGCTGAGGTTTTCTCCACAGTGGTGTAGTTTCCAGTAGGTATCTCTGAGAAGCAAAGATCCAGGTTTTCTGCTCAGTGACTGAAGGGAAGACAAAGTAATGCTTCATCACTGCCTGAATTTGAGGTGGCACTGTGTGGTAATAGCTTATCTTTAAAGATTATGCATCTATAACTCTGCATATTGTTTCTGGATATTTGAATTTTTATTTGTGAAGTTGGTAGTGCTGTGGTTTCAATGTGCAAAGCTGACTGGAAATTTTGTTATTACAGAAAATAGTTATTCAGTTTTCACGCCAATCTACTTCCCAGAGTAATTCTGGCTCAATCCTTTTGAATAAGCAGAGCTTGTTCAGATTGAAACTGAATTTAATATTAATCTCAACTCCAGAAGCACAACCTATGAAGTTGCCAGCAAAAGAAAAATGACTTTAATATTAGAAATTACTAATATCCAGAATCTTTACCTTCTTATGTTTTTTAGTGTTATACTATTTTTATGTATAGACCAAGATCAAATTGTCTTTAATATAAAATTCATATTACTGTGTAGCATTAAAAAAAGGGGGAAAACCAGAAATGTAATGCTCAAGTCATTAATGTGACCATTGGTTTATTTTCCCTTAAGTATGTACACTTTCTGAGACCTTGAAAAAATTTTAACCCATTCAGCAAGGAGAAAAGTATTAAAATCTCAAAGTTCTTCTAGGACTGTACAAAGTTTTTCTGTCCCTCTGTAATGCTAAGTGTGACTTGCCTGACCAAACGTAGATAGCTCTACCTAAATTAGTCACACCAGTTCTTCTAATAATCAATAGAGACAATTAAGTATTGCCAAGGTAAAATTCATTTCATCCTACAGGAGATGTCTAGATTTGGTCAAATGAATTGTGCCCTAAAAATATTTATGTCTCTCCATTGATTACAGAAGACACAGACAAACTTGCACAGACATAGCCATCTATACTATATCTTAGCTATATAAAGGCAGGTGCAACAAATCGAAAGTCAGGCCCTAATTTTTCAGATTGGACTTCACACACAGCATAAGTCACTAGATTGGGTAAAATGGACTGAATGACTTCCTTTCAAGGCAAATACAGGAATTGAAGTGGGTTGCTGAATGGCTCAGACTCATTATTACACCTACTTATTTCTCAAAGAGAATGTTGAAAATTACTAATCCATTAAAAATAATTTATACTTTTTATTTTTGCTTCTTGTTTTCAGACCAAATTCTAAACTCCTTCAGCCTTGTGTCAGTAAAATACAGATACTGCACTTTAGAAAATAATTCAAAAATTGAGCTCATTATGAAGCAAGAGCCTGTTCACCTGAGGCACCAAAAGAGTATTTTCAGTGAGAACCTGTGGATCAGGATTGTATGATGCAAGACATACATGATAACAGCAGCTCAAATGATTTAAGTAACACAATTTGTTTCTTATCTGAACCACACAGCACACAGTCAGCAAAAATGTCTATGGGGTTTTTATGCCTTTTTATCATGAATATATTATTAATGGTTCAAAACTAGTTACAAAGGAATAAAAAGGCACCCTTATAGCCTTGCTCCACAGACATTCTCTTCAGGCCATTGGAAGAGAATTTATTTGCTGTCCTGAATAAATAATTGTGTTTCAGAGGCTGTATGGAAGAGATTTTAAATAGACATAACTATTGTAAAAGGCCTTCTCCAGCATCCTTAACTCCCTAGTCAGTGCCTTTCCTACAAATAATTGACTTACAAAAACACCGAGCAAGGATGTTCTTCAGCTGTGTTGTGGGATTTTTGCTCTTAATCCCAGAGGTTCCTAGTTGATTCTGGCAATTATTATTTCAGTTGAGCAGTGAGAGTGTCTTCTGACAAGGCTGATGGTGAAACTGGTGCTTTGCAGTTGAATATTGGTAGCAGCCCAAGTGATTTGCAATTATTATGCAGAAGTGAAGGGTGTTCTGCAATTTGCTGTTTGTGCATGTCTGGAAGACTTCTTGAACAAGCTGCATGTCTCATTGTGCATGAAAAAATATTGCTTGTTAAGAGGGCTGTTGCTCTGTGAGGCTCACCAGAAAAAAAATCAGTTCACAACCCAAGCTAGCCTGGCTAAAGAGCAGTGAAAAGACAATTCACAGAATACTGGGAGGAGACCCAGTACCACTCTGTTAATTTCCTACACAGAGAAGTCACCAATAACCACTCAGAGAAACTATATATTTTTTCCTCTTTTTTAATTTTTTCTTCCTTCTTTTGTATTATCTTTTCAGGAAAAAAATTCTGGCATAGAATTTATGAAGTTAAAAAGCTAAAATTTAATATTTCTATCCTACATCTTATGCCAACATCTATCACAAGAAAAATGTTTATGTGGTAAAACTTTGGCAGGATACCGTAAGTGGGGTATCCATCCCAGTGAAAAACATCCAGGAAGCCCAGGCAGGAGCAAAAGAAGACCAGGGCTGAGCTGAAATGGAGGCTTAAGACCATCAGCAGGGATTGGGGAGGCCCCAGGTGGGGCTGATGGGGGACCAGTAAAGGCCACTTGTGCATCTGATCAACAATCAAACATAATTTTTCAATAAAAAAGTAGTAAGAGTAGATAAATGATAGACTATGTGGTTTGGTATTGATGTAAACATTTTTCTAATTTTAGCTTTCCTATATTTTGGAAATATCTACCTCCCACAACATTTTTTTTATTTTGCACAGGGTGCTCTTGATCTTTCTTGTAGCAGCATTAGTCAGACTTAAAATGGGAGATGCTTCTTCATATTGAGGTAGCAAGTGAAACAAAGCAAGGTAGGAATGTCTGAGTGCTTGCAGCCAGAGGAAGCATTGGCTTTGACCTCTCTGAGAGCTGTGGTGGACATCTGAGTGCACAGGCAAGATTTCAGCATGCTCCATGAGCCAAACAGGAACACCTGCTAATGAGCAGTCCATTTTCTAAGCAAATGCTGAATGGATGGAATTAAATATGCACATTAACGCTTTCTAAAACTAGAAGTATTTAACAGACCCAGTGATGCAGAAGAATGCTATACCCCTAGTAGTCAGAACATTTCTGTACAGACTAATCTTTGAGCATAAAAGTAATAATATGTGATGTACCCTGGCTATTCATGTACTCATTTTGCCTCCCCTCTTCACTACCCATTCTCTTTATAGAGAAACTGTGCAAACATTTCTAAATATTTAAAATATATTATTTAAAGTAACTAAAAAGGAATTGTATCTAATAGCCCAAATTATGAAGTTCTCAGTTCAGATATAGCTCTTTTCTTTCAGCCTTGGCAGGAAATAAAAAAATCTGAAAGTCCTTGGATTCACAAATGACCTGACTTTGGTCTTAGATTCTGGAGCTGCCCATCTCCCACCTTTGCTGCTACATTTTTAGAAGGTGATCCCACTTTCTTGGAAAAATAAGAAAGATTTTCATTCAAAGCACATGAGGAAGCTCACAGGTTTTATCAGTTTAATAATTAAACCGAATTATAGACAGACATATTTCCACCAGCGAGTTTAATTGCAAGTTCTGATGCACTTACTCAAATCACTTCCACATAGGAAAGTGGTCAACTTTATAGTTTTTTATGTAGTTATATATATATATATATATTAATATATGTTATATATCTATTCTATTTTCTCTTTCATGTGGATTGAAAACCGGTGTAACAGCTGGGAATAAGACTATCTCCTCCATGAGGACAGACTAAGAGAGTTGGAATTGTTGAACTTAGAAAAAACAAGGCTAAGGGGTATCTTATCAAAGCATGTAAATTCCTGAAAGGAAGGCGTTCAGAGGCTGAGCCAGGCTCTTTTAAGTGGTGTCCATTGACAGGAGGACAATGAGCACAAATATAGAATAAACACAGAAAGTTCCCTCTGAAGAGCAGGAAACATTTTTGTCCTGTCAGGTGGCTAAGAAATAGCACAGGTTGCCCAAAGATCTTGTGGAGCTTGTGGTCCTTGGAGGTATCCAGCCATAGGGACGTGGTCCTGGGTATTTGTCTCTCGGTGGTCCTTCTTGAACAGACAGATTGGACCACACGACTGCCAGATGTTCCTTCCAGCCTCACACCTGCTGTGGTTCTGTGTTTCAGTGTTGCCATCAATACCTCATGCAGGTCACCTCTATACTTTTCAAACTTTTGAAACTTTCAAAACATTTTCAGAGTGGGAAAGGGCAAATGGAACTTCACTTAAAAAAAAAAAAAAGTTTTTCCTCTTTCCTCTTTGCTGAAGGAACAATTATTTTCTGTTGTTCTCCAGAGACTGGGCGAAAGAAAAGAAGAAAAGGCAACAAAATGAATTGCATTATCAAAAATTATTAAATACTTAAATCAATAATTTAAAAAAAAAGTATTAAATTTACTAAAAATAATTTCCTAGTATCTAACAAAATTACATTTTTTGTCTTACTCCCTCAAGAATTAATGAAATTAGGTTTTATATCACAAACCCAGTAGACTTGGAGAACAACAGATCACTGCAACCTTTTGCATATTTTACCACAGTTCCCACATGCCTCTCTTGCAGACTTCCTCCCTTTCTCTTAACCCCATTCTCTCCCTTGTAGAATAAGCAAATCTAATTATTTAGAACATTTCCTCAGAGGTGATGTTTTCCAGCCTCTAATCATCCTTGTATGCCTCCTTTGGATTCTCTCCAATTTATCTTCATCTTCTTGAAATGGGCATAGTGCCCTAGATGCTTCCTCCCCTAGCACAGGATAGTGAGCAATAATTAGCTGGTTGTCTTTCTTCAGCATTACTTTTCCTATATTGCTGAAGGTGATTTGCCCTTTTATCAACACCTTGTTGATGTTGTGTTGTGTTGTGTTCAGTTTTCAATCCATTTTAGCTCCACTGCTTTTTTCAGTGGTGTTGGTGACTTGGCCACTCTTTGTTTTCTATGTGTGTAATTGATTTCATGAGGTATCACGCATTAGCTTTTTGTTGAATCTCATTTTGTTGATTTTGAACCAATTATCCGGTAGGTTGAGGTCATTTTAAATGTTGATCCTGTGCTCCACCTAGCTTAAACCATTCTTACTTTGTGGTAGTGTGCCGGCCACAGGGGACATCCTGGCCTGGCCTGGCCACTCACCGCTCTGCATTCCACTTATCCCTCCCCTGTTCACCCAGGACTGGCCACATGTCACGGGCTCGTCATTTGTCTATTAGCTGGTCTCTCGCCCTGCCCACGAGGGGGAGAGGGAATAAAAGAGGGAGGCAAGAAGGGGGCAGGGGAGTCTGGCCACGTTTCCACTACACATCCTGTTTTCCGCCTCTCGCTCGACGAGGGAAGAATAAAGGACTCTGATAAACGCAACTTGTACGTCTGTCTTTGCCTGCCCGGAGCAGCCACCGCCGACCTGGGATCGGAGCTACCGAGGAAGGGGCTGCAGNGGAGAGGGAATAAAAGAGGGAGGCAAGAAGGGGGCAGGGGAGTCTGGCCACGTTTCCACTACACATCCTGTTTTCCGCCTCTCGCTCGACGAGGGAAGAATAAAGGACTCTGATAAACGCAACTTGTACGTCTGTCTTTGCCTGCCCGGAGCAGCCACCGCCGGCCTGGGATCGGAGCTACCGAGGAAGGGGCTGCAGGGGCTGGACTCGGTGGCCTGGAGGGGCCCGTAGAGGAAATAAGAAAGCAACATTACTTTAACATTAAAAAGCGTCATAAATATATATTTTCATTACATAATTTATTGATATTTACAAAAATATTTAGCAGTATTTCTTCAAGTGGTGGTTAAATATAGAAGTTTTTCATCTAGACTTTGATTTTTTCTGTTGATATCTTGTGCCGTAGCATTGAAATTTCTAATCCTGCCAAATGGTTCCCTGGATTGTTTGGAATTCAATGAATTTCAAGAACAATAAAATATATTTTATTGATTTAACCTAGAAGCACTAGAAATCATCTGAAAATCTAAAGATGCAGCATATACTAAGAGGAAGCATAGACATCATTTCTGCCATATGGTCAAAAATCTAAACTGTGACCCAAGTAGTATTTTATACTTAAGTAAAAAAGTTCAAAGGTTCATGGATTGTATTCTCTATGGCTAATAGCAGAATAATAGAACTTTTATTGCTAAAGCAAATACTCTGGCTTCCAATATAGTTAATGGGCAAGATAAGTATTTCTGAAGAACTCTAAAAGGAAATTCAGTCCATCTAGGTTAGCTACCTATTTTAGGCATTTGGATCCTATCTTTATATGATTTTCAAAGTAGGAAACTAATTTCATATCTCTTCCCTTAGAAAATAATATCTCCACCTACACATGTATTGTGTTTGGAGAGAACTGAAGTGATAGATCAAATGACACAATAAATGTCGCTGGAGAGAAATTGATACTATTCAGAAGAAAATGTTCACAAACAATCTTTTCAAATAGTATATGTTGTGGAGAATGGATTTAAGACTTTCAGGGAGACCTCATATCACATCAACTTTGCAACTGGAGCCTGTCCCACAGCAGACAGCCCAGAAACAGAACACAAAACCACAGAGCATGGCTTCACATAAGCATCACACTAACACATCTAGATGGTTGCCACTCCACCCTAACAAACCCCTACCCTTTTATGCAGATTTACCAACTTGGGATTCACCTACCTTAATCATCTTTACACCATGTTCAATTCACCCTGTACATGTGTCTTAAAAGTATAGTAGTGGAAGGATGCATTCATAAATAATATTTCCTTAACTACGACTTTTATTGTTTGCAAGTCAAAATGAACATTTCTGAGGATAAAATTCACTTGAGGTGGGTGAAAAGTATCTATTATATTGAAAGACACACAAGTAAGTTATGTATTCTTTTGCTTCTTTGTATCCTAGAATGGGGAGAAGGGGAAGGGCAGGGTAAAATACTTTCTGATATGACTTGGTTTGGTTTTTTGTTGTAGTTTTTCTAGAGAACTCTGTGGAATGACCATTTTGATCCTAGTCATCTATATCACAGGGCTGGAGACCATAATTTTAGCATATAACACGATTCGGGGTTTTTTTTTATTTGTTGCACTGAGATGAGCAGATTGAGAGCAGCCCTGCGGGGAAAGACTTGAGAGTGTTCGTGGAAGAAAAGCTGGGCATGACCTGGCAATGTGCACTCACTCCAGAAAGCCAAACATGTCCTGGGTTGCACCAAAAGAAGTGTGACCAGCAGGCTGAGGTCAAGGAATGCAATTCTCCCCTTCTCTGCATCCATGAGACCCTACCTGGAGGACTGCATCCAGCTCTGGCACCCCAACACAAGAATAATGTGGACCTGCTAGAGAGACTCCAGAGCAGGGTCATGAAAATGGTCAGAGGGCTGGAGCATCTCTCCTATGGAGACAGGATGAGAGATCTGCTGGAGAAGAGAAGGCTCTGGTGAGAATTTATTACAACCCCTCAATACTTAAAGGGGTCTTATAAGAAGGATGGGGACAAACATTTTAGTAGACTCTTATGCAATAGGAAAAGGGGTAAGGTTTTTAAACCGAAAGGGGATAGATTTCCGGTAGATATAAAATTATATATAAGGAAGACATTTTTTATTATTATGACAGAACAGGTTGCTCAGAGATGTGGTGAATGCCCCATCCCTGGAAACATTCAAGGTCAGGCTGGATGGGGCTCTGAGCAACTTGATCTGGTTGAAGATATCCCATCTCTTTGTAATGGGTTTGAACTAGACGACCTTTAAAGATCCCTTCCAGCCCAAACCCTTCTATGATTTCTTCCCATTTAGGTCCTAGAGGGGCATTTTTAGCACAGCATGTTTTGAGCAAAAATAGAAAAACACAGTTTTCATGCATTCTTCATATGTGGATATTATCTTGTAAAGCACAGAAAAGAATGGGTCAGGAGCAGAAGCCTGAGCACCATTTAAACCCTTAGTTACAGGCTGAGTCAGATCCATGTCCCTAAAGCATTGCTTTCCTGATCATAGTCTGAAAGGTGCTGTATAATGGAACATAGCTGAGGTCATTGCTATCCACTTTCAGAGCAGTGTGATTGACACTGGCATTGTAAGATTTCTTTAATTACAAGATTGCAGTCTCAGAGAACAAGCCCTTACCCTTAGCAAAGGAGAAATATGATTAGCTAATTCCACAGGAGAAACCAGCCAAGAATGCAAGAGAGTATGAAGAAAGGCTACAGAACTGGTCTGCACAGGAAAAATAAGACATACTGAGAATGAATAAAGTGTCAGATAGATGAGAGAGAAGAAAAAGACAGAGGTGGAATTCAGACATCCCTATATTAAGCTTACTTCTTCCCTACATTTTGGAAACTTAAGGACCAAATTTGCTGTCAATATAAGTCCATTACCACTCTACCACAACCTGCATTAGCACTATTGGGCCTTATGCACATATTCTATATAAGCAGATAATTCTGTGATTGGAGATTTCCATCCAGCATTTTCCAGCCATCCAGGAAGAGCCTCCCCCTTCCCCATTTGTGGTCACTGAAGCATATTTGACTTGTGTGGTACAGGTTTGCTTTATGGTCCTCAGTGATGAAGGACAGGGCCCAGGTGCCCAGCACCACCCTCAGGAAGCATTAAACACATTCATCTCAAATCTGATTTTTCCTTTTTCCTTTCCTTGACCAATTTTTTCACCTCCCACATGTCTGCTTTTCTCCACTCATGTCACTTTCAATTTTACTTGTTCTGTACAGCCAGGACAAAGTCAGAAACACAGTCATCTACCTGCAGCCTAAACATTATGTTTCTGTATCATGTTAACATTGAGATGAACACAAAAACCATAAAAAATCTTTTGAAACTGTTCTTGCTACTATCTCAAATTCAGCAGAACACCTGTGTTTTCCTAGTGTTGTGCTGCACCATGTTAAAGACTCCTTGAACATGAATGACTTCATGGCACAGGGCAGCAGCCTACAAAGCTGCCCTTTTGGGTCCTGAAAGCCTCAGTGCAATTTTATATCTGTGCTAATTAGTTCTACTTCACAGAGACCACATAGTTCTCAGCCCCCCACCTAGATCAGTTGTCTCTGGGACCATATACTACATGCACGGAAAGATGTATTTCTACACAAAAAAAAGATGAAGATGTTGTCACGAAGGACAAACCAGAATTAAACCAGGTATTTCCTTAAAAACCTTGGAATAAATGCACCCAGGTTGTTGTCAGGTTTATGGGGTGAAGAAAAAAAAGAAAGAGAAAAAAAGAGGAAGATTACCATATAATTTAGTAGCATAAGTCTCAAATCAAAATTTTGCTTGACAATTTTTACAGATGTACATAAATACATAATCTACTAAGACCATTTAAGAATGTGATTATTCATAATAGCATTCTCATGTTTAAGATTAAACATATTTAAATGGATATATATTGTTTTGTGTCAAAGTGAACCTGTTTCTTATGTAAACATAAATAATTTTATGGATTGAAATATGGAATCACAAATCAAGTGAAGAATTTTCTTTCTATTCCACAAGTGCAGTGATGTCAATGGTGTTACTGCTGTAGTTAGATCTTCATTGCTTGGGTGAAAGTGGCAAAACTGAGCCCTAACATAAATTTGAAAGAGATGGTAAAATTGGCAAATGGTTTAAAAATTTGTTGTTATTGATAAGCAAAAAAACCACAAACCCAAACCTTCTAAGCTTGTGTAAGTATAGCTGAAAGTGATTTATTATCAAGTAAGCTGTCTCTACAAGATCATTAGTTCCAGATGGCATGATACACATTAACTGCATGTAAATGTGTGTGTAGGAATTACTCCTTTAGTTATAATGAACCAATCAGAAGGTGTTCAAAAGTAAGTATATAAATAAAAGTCCACAAGATTGTGTCTTTTAATAGCTCTGAGAAAGAAATAGTCTGAAAAGAACTAAAGAGAGAGAGAGATCTGGCCTTTTCAGTGAGGTTCTTTAAAATTAATATATATAGGGTTAGAATGTATATAGTTTGAAGTAATACTAGAAGATCAAATGGTCACTTTTGACCTCAAATTCTGTCTGTGACAAACATTTAAAATTACATTATTTGTCAAGTTTGTTGGGACTATCAGTTTCCTAGATGACTGAGAGGAAAGCAAATAACTGACTATCAATCCCAGAAAAAGCTTTTTTAGTCATCAGTTTTGCACATGCAAAAATACCCTGGTCCTAATTGGGAAGGGCTGATACATGCTTTCTAATCAATACACACAAATGAAAAGAGGTTTGAGAACAAAGGCAAGGCCAGGACATAAATATCGGGCACAAACCCACAGATTCTTATAAAGAAATTAAAAGTTGAGGAAAGCAGAAACAGAGGAGACTGAAGAAATAAGATGGACAAGTGTATTTTTGTAGCTGACAAGGGGTAAAACTCCGCTGGAAACTCAGCTGCCACCACCGGTACCAGCAAAGAGCTTGGTTTATGTTTTACCATCCTAATTTTTGCACCAGCTACTAAGTAGGACTGCTGAGTTGCACAACCTTAGTGTGAAAAATGAGTGTACTTTTTTATTTGATGGGTATGAATGAAACATCCCAAATTGGCAAAAACGATCCATTTCTATTCTATAAGGAAAAACTCCTCAAAAGCAGCCCAATCCACAGCTTTTTAATTTTGCAGGTTTTAAGGGAGGGAAGGAGAATTACAGCATCTGGCTCAAGAGTTTGTATACCATCATTGCTCAGCCCAAAGCACATTAAAACAGTTGAGTTATAAACCCCACAGATGGAAAAGGGGGTTGCAGCAATGATGTTCTTTTAAATGCAGCCAAGTTGCTTGGGTACTCCATATAACATAAATTGCTGAAGCACTCAAGTACTTAACTAGTTACAGTATGTGAAATTGGGTTTAATTTGACAATGTTGTAGCTCAGCATTGTTTGCCTTCCAATTATATACATTGATTAGACTTTGAACATAATGAGCTCTTGCCTGAAGGGGGTCTGACAACAAAAGCAATATTTTAGGAACTCAAGGCTGTAAGGTTGTAAAGTGAAAATTTTGCTTGAATACAGTCTCAAACCAGGTTGTTTTAATAAGTTAATATTCAAAAGTCCTGTGGTTAGGTGGTGCAAGGTTTCGTTAGAACTCCTAGTTCCATATAAGTAATGCAAATGTTATTTTTATTCTACATGCACATTAAACACATAATCCCCATTCCTGTTAAAACGACCCAGGTAGTAAACACTCCAAATGTATCTTGGGTTAATATGCACAGGATGGAAATTAAGTTGCACTATAGCATACATTACAATAAAAACTAGCGAAGTGTGTAATTACTGTTACTGTGCTGTATGTTACCGTATATACGGCTCAGTGTAGCCACAGCGGTAACCATCTTAGTGTCACTGTCTTAATTATAGCAGTTTTATTGTTATTATTATTGTCAGTCTTTAAGCTTTTACTAAATCCAAAGCTCAAATTCAGCAAAGCACAGAAGCATGTGTTTCATCTTAAGCAGGTGTGTAGTCCCACAGAAGCTGGTAGAATTACAAAAACTTTAAAAATACATTTTTTGGAATGAATGGGATTAGTTACACATCTCAAATTAATGATAGGCACACCAGGGATTGGTATTACCTCCAAAAAAAATATTAATTCAGTGAAGATTCTAAGCCTGAGTTTCTTGTTGACTACAGGTGATTTAATTTCCTTCGACACAGTCCTAACAAGTCATCTATAGTCTCCACAACTCAAGTGTCTTTTGAGCAAGGCTGGAAAAGAAATACACCTGATGCTGACAACTGGAGAATCCTAATCTGAAGCCCTTTAGGTGTAGCATGCCTAACAGACTGCCTCTGTAGTTTATTTTAGTTATTTCTGTTTTATTTCTTTTGCTAGTGCTGCTGCCCTTCTCCACATTCCTGACAAACACCACATTTTTGTTGATTCCCAATGTTTTACCCAACTGAAATCGGATCAATATGTCTCTGCCATGATCTGGTGTCATGGTGGCAGGATTCATATAGATAAAGCATTAGAATGGATATAAGTGCCTGAGTCTAAAATTTCAAATACCAGAAAAACTTTAGGTGTGCCTAACTCTAAGGGTTCCCAATGTCCCCAGGTGTTCTATACTGAGAATAATGTATTCTGCCTATAAATAACTGCAAATAATGATTCAAAACAAAAATGATTCATAACAAAATAATTATTGCTTTATTGATCTGGCAAGAAATAAAAGATCTCCTCATGCTGCTGTAAAAATTCTTTAACAATACAGCAATTTTTTTCAATTTTTGTTTAGCCTACACATTGGTGTGATGGCACCCACACCCCAGGGAGACCCCCTACCTGGATGTTCAGTCTGGATAGGACTAGACAGCACTTCTCAAATACTAATTTGAGTTGCAACTAGGACTGATGATGAGAAAGGCAGCCTTTCCTTTGTCCTTGCCCCTCAATCCCTACAAACACAACAAATAAGCGTGATGCCCAGAGGAAATAATTGCTTTTCTCACAGAACAGTACCTGAGAGAAATGCCTGCATGTTCTCTAAAGGCTGGTTTTTAGAAGGAAGGACAATAATATTGACCCTAGTCTGTGAATGAATAAGGTGAAATTCTACCTTGGACAGACAGAGTTTTCAACACTCCTTTTTAGTGTTTCGTAGAATCACAGAATGGCTTGGTTCGGAAAGGACCTGAAAGACCACCTACTTCCAGTCCCACTACTGTGTGCAGAGACACCTTCCACTAGACCAGGTTGCTCAAAGCCCCATCCAACATGGTTTTGAACAACATTTCCAGGTATGGGACATCCACAACTTCTCTTGGCAACTGTCTGGATGCCACACCATCCTCACTGTTGGGGTGGCTGAGCCCATCCTGGGAACTACCAAGAAGCCGAGAGGTGCCAAAACTGTGGATGTACGTTGGTGCGACAGCTCTGCTCTTTGAAATCACCCCTTAGGAAGTAATAGTCCCTCCCTAGGTTACTTTACCTTGAAATGTTAATTCTCCTATGTTCATTGGCCTTGACCGATTCCCTCACTCCACCCCTCCCTCCTTCTGTATCCCCTCACCCCTCTCCCCACCCCTGCACCCCCTGCCCTCTGGCCGGTGCCCTATAACAAGGGTTTCACAAGGTCATTCAGCCTCTTTCGCCTCTGGACTCCTTCGGAACAAAGTGTCTCCGGAACTCTATGTGAATTGGGCCCTCTGTTTCAACTCTGGTAACGCACGAGCTGTCTAGCTGAGGGTGAGTGGGTACACATGCCAGAACACCGGCTGGGGTAGGACAGGTCTGTCTGCACAGTACCTAGATGTACTGACCAGAGTGGTCTTTCGGAGCCGCCAAGACGCTCCTGGTAAAACCAGAAGCCTTCATCCACCCCACACCATCCCCTTCAGAACTGCGTTACCTCACAATACAGAATTTCTTCCTAATATCTAATATAAAGTTTCTGTCTTTCAGTTTGAATGCATTTTTACTTGTTCTGTCATTCCAGGCCCTTGTAAAAAATTTCCATCTTTCCTGTTAGTTCTGTACAGGTACTGTAAAGCCACAATTACATCACCCCGAAGCCTTCTGTGTTCCAGGTTGAACAACTCCAGTTGTCTCAGCTTTTCCTCATAGGAGAGGTGCTCCATTCCTCTGATCATCTTGGTGACCCTCCTCTGGACTTGCTCCAACAGGTCCAAGTCCTTCCAGTGCTGGGAACTCCAGAACTGGAGGCAGCACTGCAGGTGGGGTCTCACCAAGGCAGAGCAGAAAGGCAGAATCCCCTCTCTCCCCTGCAGCCCATGGGTTTTGGATGCAGCCCAGGACACCTTTGACTTTCTGGGCTGTGAGTGCCATGGCCGGGGCATGTCTAGCTTCTCACCCACCAGCACTCCCAAGTCCTTCTGGGCAGGGCTCCTCTCAGCCTGTTCATCTCCAGCCTGTGTTGATACTGGAGGTTGCCCTGACCCAGGTGCAGGATTTTGCACTTGGCCTTATTAAACCTCATGAGATTCCTATGGTTCCACTGCTCAAACTTGTCCAGGTCCCTTTGGATGGCATCCCATCCTTCAGGTGAGTCATTGCACCCTCAGCTTGGTGTCATCTGCAAATTTGCTGAGTGTGCACTTGGTGCCTTCTTCTGTGTCATTAACGAGATTATTAAATAGCACTGGTCCCAGTACAGACCCATGAGGGACACCACTTGTCACTGATGTCCATTGGGACTCTGAGCACTTCACCACCACCCTCTGGATGTGACTGTCCAACCAATTCCTTATCCACTGAAGAGTCCACCCATCAAATACATGTCTTTCCAATTGAGAGAGAAGGATGCTGTGGGAGACTGTGTCAAAAAGCTTTACAGAATTCCAGTTAAATGACATCTGTAACCCTTGCCTTGTCCACTGATGGAGTCACTCCATCATAGAAGGCCACTAGGTCAGGCAGGACTTGCGCTTGGTAAAACCGTGCTAGTTGTACCAAATCACTTTCTTGTTCTCCCTGTGCCTTGTTTCTCATTTTATCCTGATTCCAATTAATTTTCCTTGTATTGATGCTATCTTCATATAAGTGTAAAGATTAAGATCAACTTACATCTTTTGTTAACATTTTACATTATTAAGGTACCATTAGCCACTTTATAACTGTATAACTCCTGACTCTGTTTAATAAACACTGAGACTGCACCATGTGACTTCAAAGTAGAACACATTTGTTATTATAAATATAATGGTATTGGTTTAGTGTCTGTACCAAACTTTGCTGCACAGAGAACAAAAGCTGGAAATATCAATCACAAGTGCTGTCTTCCTGAAAGTGTACCAGAGTAGTCCAGGAAGAGGAGGTGGATTGTGTAAACAGTCTAGGCAGCTACTTTATTTCATTTTGCAGATATTTACTGCATGAATAATATATAGGATTCACAAAAGGAAAGTAACAATTCAGAAACTCCACTGACTACAAACTGGGCCTATTTTATTGGAGAATCAAAATTATCTGATGATTTTCTTGCAACAGGATACGTAGTCATAGCATCCTCAGATCTACAACTAAGTTTAAAGTCACTTATAATATCCCTGGGATAGAGGAAAAGTCTTTTATTGGGAAAAATGTAATGCATTTTCTTGCTAAGAGAAAACCTTGCAACTGAGAGTGTTGCAAAGATTAGATGGAATGTAGCTAAAACAGGGGCTGTATCTTGCAACAGGCAGTGTAAGAAATAGACCATTTCACCCAAGGAGAGAATGAGTCATTTAAAAATGTGAGTGGCAGCTCATTCCATAAGGATAAGGAACTGAAAGTTCACAGGAATAATATGTGAATAAAAATATGTTAGCTATTGAGAAAAACAAAATGTCATCCTCCGCATAGAGTTCTGCAACACCCAGGGAATTGAAGGAAGAATGCATTATTTCAAGAAATGCTCTACACAAAACTTTGGCCCCAGCCTTCCAAATGCTGACTGTTAGAAAAGAGGAATATTTGCAAATGATTGCCCATAGAATAGCAACATTATCATTATACAGACAACTGTGGGAAGGACCATATTTATTTAAGAGATTGACTTCTCACAGCAGAAATTGTGGGCAAGAATCTCAGTGCTGTAAACTCACATAACCTGAACTTCTTCATTGGCTGAACGTTTTTTAACTGCACTGTCTCAATGAGCTGGCAAAGTTCTCTTATTTCCAAAAAAGCCAACTATAAATGAAATGAGGGGGAGTGCTGCACCCATTTTTAAGCACAATATTGCCAAGTATTGTATCATCTCCTAGTTAAACATCAACACTCCAGACAGATGGATAACTCAGGCAGATAAGACTGGGATTTGCAGAAAGCAGTGAGATAAGAGGGGAAACACCAGAGCTAGCAAGGATAAAACTAGTGAAAAAGAAAGATAGGGCCTACACCTATTCACTAGAAGTGTTCTTGCAGAATTGAGTGACAATTTTTTCTATGAATATTAATTTTTCTGTATAAAGGATTATCAACTCAAATGAACAATTTTACACAAAAAAAGGAATTTTTAAAAGTAAAAATATTTTACTTACATGTATTCTCAATTAAATGTTTCAATTTCATAATGTCAAAACATTTAATTTTGACATTTTTAATGAAACTTTGCTAAGTTTTTCTTCTTAAAATGTCATTTTTTATTGAAGAAAAATCAACATTAGAAAAGGCAAAAGGAAATTTTGACAAGATAATGTGAAACTAATTGAGCTTTTTTTGTTGTTGTTCTTTTTATTTGTTTGCCAAAATAGATTTGTACTATTTTGATGTAATTGAAATTCTGAACTATACATTTTTATTGATGCAGCTTAGAACTTTCCCAGCTGTCTGGGGATGTTTCACTACTAAAGCAATTTGAAAACACATTGGCTGTGAGTAGACAGTAAGTCATGGCAGCCATTTGTTCACCTGAAATCAGTAAGTTTTGTGTAATATAATAAACAAAGAAACAGCAGACCTGTTTCATGTAGATTTTTTTACTAAACAGAAAAGCCTTTAAGAAGATACTTTCATCTGACAGAGGATAACAGTAGGTTCTGATTCAACTATTTCTTCCAAATGAGGAAACGGAAATAAGTTCCCTATCGTATAGCTGAAAACACTAGCCAGAGGTTATTTGATCTAGTAGAGCAAAGCTGTTTCAAAACTATCCTATCTTCATTTGGTGTTTGTGGCCTCATGATCTTGAGGTCATGGAATTTGTACCACCAAGAAACTACAACAGGAGAATGACAGAAAGGAAACCAGAGGTGAGGTAGGGTTCTGAAGAGTCTGCTGACTCTTTCTTTTGAGGTATATTTTCTGACACAACAGCTGCAATAACCTCTGTACCTTTGGTAAACACTGATTCCAGAATTTATCCAGCTGAGGTGTCAGGGCTGGATTAAGAAGCTTAAACAGTGGGATTCACTGCAATTAATTTCAAACATACATACGGTAGGTGAATTTCAACAAGGCATTCTCAGACCCTTTTATAGTCAATGTAGAGAAATAGGATCCTACATAGGATAGTTAATCTTACCTGTTGTAGACATATCTCCTAAGCTCAGCTGGCTTGCCCATTGGAGTTATTTTTTCCTCAGTTATTGCAGGGATGGTATAGGGTGCATAGCTCAGATTAAGACATCTAGGTGTTAGGTACTTAAACTGAGGTTTTTCATACCGAAAATGATAGGCAAGAAATCAAGGAGCGATAGAAGTACTGAAATCTCATGGACTGCTTCCAAACACATCTGTGAAGGTGTGCCACAGTATGTGTAATTTTGCTTCATTTTCTTAATATCAAGATGAGAGACCTGTCAGAGGCAGTACACAGAAATCAAACTACCAGATAGGAGACACAGGAGATGTTTGAGCTTGTCTGTGTCTTGTCCCATACTTGTCCCTGAATGTTTCAAATGCAGAGTACTTAGATGTACCTCTTCATGTGTCTGGCCTTGGCAGGCCAGAGAAACCATCCACCCTACACTATGTTCTTACATTCCCTGTTAAACAGAGAGAGAGCATTAAGCTCCTTAATGCACATTTAGATAATTTGTGGTTTTTCTCACCCATACTACTCTATTTTTTCTCTAGGAGGTCAAACATAAGGTTTTACCCAAGCTCAGGAATCCTTGCATCATCTGGTAAGTATTGATATTTAAATCTACTTATGTTGCACATTTTTTAAAAAAATTCACTGATATTTAATGTTACAGTTTATTGAATGTTTCGGAGAATAACTTTTTCAAGCATGGTCTTAATTTGCCTGTGCAGGGATTTGTATGTACTCTAGAGCCTCACTTTAAGTCTCTCAACATCGCAGGATTAATATTCTCTTCTGGAAAACGGAGTTAGCATCAACAGTAATCTTGGCATACCTCACCTGTAAATGAACATGTAGTATAAATGTTAAATGGCCTTATTACTCCAAGTTCTTAACAGACACCAACCCTGTCTCTGATACCATCAGACTTATTTTCAGCTTCAACAGTTTCCCTGCATTTCCAAGGCAACAGGAACTCCTGCTCAGAATTGTAGGCTTTTCAAGGTCTGTCACTTCAAGGCTCTGAGATATTAGGATTTGAAAAACCTCATACAGTGCTTAGACAGATTTTCTAGCAAGTCTAGTCTAGTAGTCAGCTCATGATTCAAGGACAATGATTGAGGTGCCACATCTGCAAGGCAAGGCGTCAGAAATCCTTTATACAGAAATCTTTAGTAACCAAGTGCAGAGATGAACATCTGCATCACTGACCCAACACACTATGGTGGGTTTGAGACTCAGTGCTGCCTACAGTAGCAGTCAAGTGTGACACCCGTAGTAAGAGTTAAGAGCTTCTTTCCAAGCCTTTCTATAATGGCACTGTGATAACATATCTTTTTACATATAGAAAAAACCCAGCCACTCACTGAATCATGTGCTCAAGAGGCACGTGAGTTACTTGGACTGTGTCCTGCCTGCCAGAAGAATGGGAACCTGACACTTTCAGAAGGAGCAGCTTACACAAAACATCCTATTGAAAGGGTTACTGCAAGGGCAAGGAAAGAGTGGAGATCATTTGGCTTCTGTTGTTTATCATTTAGTCACTAATGTGAAGTATGGCAGGGAGTTGTCACCCGGCATTTGATGCAGAAGAGCAAATAAAGAGAGTGGTTACAACAGAATAAAGGGCAGTTCAAAACAAACAATTCTACTGTCAATTTACATAATGCAGGAACAGCAGGGATTGTATGTTCCATAAAAAATGTGTCTTTTTCAGGGTGCTTTGAGGTCTCTGAAGCCCATTGAACAAAATGCAGTCTTTCCCTTTTTAGGTCTTTTTTTTGCTGTAAGATCAAGTTTGGAGCGGGGGAAAAAGAAGGCATTACACAGTCATAGGAATATATTGCATACATATCTGGTGAGTCTGTGGATAAATGATACCTGAAAAACTACAGCTATTAAACAATGACACCAAATTTTGGCATATTTTAGGTAGACCCTCTTGCTGTTCACGTCTCAAACAAAAGGCATGCTTCTGGACAAACAAATTGGCTAAATAGGATCACTTGATATCTGTGAAAACTCTGAGTGTTGTGGGTGAGGTTGACCTCCATAGCCTTGCCATTGACAGCTGCAGACTTCACCATCTGATGACCAGTCAAGCTGGTCTTCTTTTCCAGCCAGTGGAGGGAAATAAGCACATCCAGAGTCAAGACAGGGTGACCCATCTCCCATGGCTGAATGCTTACTCTTCAAGAACAAGTTAGAGTGACTGTTTCAGATGTAGAAATCAATTAGACAAATGGAACTTCCTAACTATGCACAAATGTCTAATACCAAAAACTTCTGCATCCAAATCAAATATGTGCATGTAAAGATTGATTATCTTTACTAATAAAGCTCTGCATTCTTCTTTAAAATCTGAGATATTTTTCTAGGTGTTTTAAAATTCAGATTCCAGACACAGACTCCTTATGTAATGTTTCATTATATAAGGATGTGCTGAACATGAATTTCTCATGGAAGGAATCACTGGAGGCAGCCATTTTGTTTATTTTCAATCTCAGGCATAATGCTATGATGCCTATAGACAAGCTACACGGATTTTTCAGATGACATTTACAAGATGAAATTGCAAAAATAGTCAAATAAATGAACAGTCTCATTTGAAGTGGTTGTAGGTACCCAAAGGGACTATTGGTATTAATAATTGTTACAAGTGCTGCGTATGTCTTATCTAGCTCACCTTTCTATCACTGTTGATCTTCAAGAGTCATCATCAAAATGATGAGTGATTTGGGGTGTGTTGATCATCAGGTATGTATCTAACTTGAAGACACCACGTTTCAGGTGATGGGTAAAAATTTTATTTTTCTTCCTTTGGCCTCAGAAAATATTCAGAGCAATAAGAGTTTTATTGTGACATTCACAGTAACAGCTGAAGGATGTAAGTGGTTGGTTGAATGAGATTCTTTATGACCACGCATGTACAAGGTTTACGGCTTGCACCTCTTCTGAGAAGCACAGGCATGACAGCAGTAGAACATAGGTACATCTTTAAAAGCAGCATAATGTGACAGCAGCCTTTGCAATCTGAAGTGAAAGCAACAGTAAATTAGCATGTCTAGCAGCTGCTTTGTGTAATGCCAGTTATATTATTCCAGGTAGGAGGAGTAAAATACTCACTACAGAAAGCGGGGAAGTGCTTGAATTCTGTGATACAATGGACTGATGAAAGAAATGTGAGAATAAGTAATATTTCCTTTCTTCAAGCTGTTTCCATTTGAAATTCAAGCCCATTGGCTATTGCTTTAACTGCCATTTCATAATCAGTGCTAAATTTTGCATTCGCTTTTTTTTTATGTGGGTGAAACGCCACTTGCAAAAATTCTCAGTGAATCACTTGAAAATTAAATTATTTAAAAGTACCACTTTTCTAGCCTTCAGCAGAATCAAGTCATGCCCTCCATTTTTAATCAGAAATTTGCAATCCATGTAAAAATTATTTTTGTCATTAAATGATCCTTTTTTTCTAACAATGGACTACAGTCAATATGAGCTATTTACTCAAAGGGCTATTTTTTGATGTCAGATGGAAAATTCTATTTACTACTGAAAATATAGCCATGACTACTTTGCCAGATAGATTTTGCCTTTTCAGCTACAGCTCAGAAACTATAAATGAGACATGTCACTTTTTCCCCCCCTCTTATTTAATAAAAAGTTACAGTTTGGTTCAAAAGTGTCATTTTAATATTTCCACCCACTCTTGTTCAGTTTGGCTGCTATGGAAGAAGGAATAGGTGTTGTGCATTCCTAAATAGGCACTGGTGAGCAGATGGACTCTAGCTAAAAAATTCTGGGTGAGAGAAATCAGAAGTGTTTTATTTCCATGTCTGCTCTATTGGCAATGCAAACTCTGGTTCTGCTCAGACGTGTGGATTCCAAGAGGCGTGGAATAGGAGAATGGAGATCTCAGAAGTTTTTATGAAGTTTTAGAAGTGCAGTGAAAAATATGATGTGAAAATGGGAAAGTGTGAAGAAAAAAAAGAGAGCAAAATCTCAAGAGAATAATTTTACAATTAGAAAATCTGACTGCACATGCAAACTCACTGCCTGTTTACTATCAGTTATACTCTTAAATTCCAAAAAAAAAAGTTATCATGGTAATGAGATGGTCCAGGTCTAAAGCTGACATTGTGTTTCAGCATATTTAATCAATTCCATTCCCTGTGTGTCATTTCTTCCTCCCTACACACTGTCTTCTTTGCCAGATGTTCTCAGCTTGGTAATTGGCAGCAGAGTAATAAAAGACTTTAATAATTATTTGTGGTAGATCACTGCCTAAAGAGCAGATCAAATTCTGATTGTGCACAGTATGTAGAAACAAAATGGAGAATCAACCAATGACTAAACCAACTCGTTGGGTTAAGGGATGGTGAGGTTTGTATAGAGCAGGAAATATATGACATATTTTTGCCTTCCCCAGCGAGGAAACATCACCCTAGGCCCCTGGCAAATTAAAGTCAGTCATAAACATTACCCAGAAGCAACACGCAAAGGTCCTGAATCTACTCCAGGAAGTAATAATTTCTTTCGTATCCCTATTCCAGTACCTTCACCACTACACACACACACATGTAAAGGTATTTTGTCTCCTGAGTTTGACTTCACGAAGACAAATTGCTAGCTAATGATGAGGAAAGGAGATCACATTTTTCTTACTCAAACATGTTTCAAGGATCAGAGATGAAGTTGGTCCCTCTGTGAATGAGACTATGGGGCCTGATTAGTTTACATCTTCAGAAAATATCTGTCACATAGAACTGGTTAGGGGCAACAGAGAAGGAATTTTTCATGACCCAGCACTGAATTTGTGGAAGACATGAGTGCACTGATGGGGCCTCAGTTGTCTCGTTGATGGTGTCCAGTTGGTAGTTCAGCTCCAGCAGGACCCATGCAGACCATTTTTGTGCTATCATGAGGCCTGTAGGAACTAGTCAAAAGTATTTGCTAAATTTATAGATCAAAGCAGACAACATTATCAAGCAGTGTTTTTTATCAGAGAATTTGAGGAGAAAAATACAGACCTAACTTTGATCACAGGAAATTAAAGTCACATCCTAGGCAATGCATGTCACCTGCCTTCTCCTAGATGCATGTTCATAACCTGAGATAAACACTTCTCTCCATGCCTCCTTTATTGTTAGATAATATAGATTTCCCATCTTAAAAATATTGCTATCAAGTATCTCATAACATCTGTGCCATAGCAACCTGTTAGTGTGATTGACAGGAGGCGATGGGTATTTTATTGTTTGACCCCTTCTGCTCTGGCAATGTAGGTTTGGGGCTTTTTTTCATAGGAGCTGTTTTATTTAATCTTACAGCAGCTGATATTGAATCTTCACATCATTTTTTCCCTTGCCAAGGTATGCTCTTAGAGTAAATAGTATAATGAAAATCCAGGATTTCACAGAAAGGCATCCACTTAAGCAACTCTGCACTCTGATACCTCAGAAAAGATATGTCTAAAAATGTATACATTGCAAGCAGTTCAAGGAAATGTCTTTTTCTTTAACATATTAACTAATTATAGTTTCCCATAATTAAACCCATTAAGTTTATTGAGAGACATTTAAATGGGTTAAATGGGACTTAAAAGTCCAATGTGGCAACTATGGAGTGACTATCATGGTTACCATGCTGAGAATCAGGCATATCAGAGGGTTCAAGAATTTTTTGGTTATTTGATAATGAGGTTAGCGTAGTAAATTTGCAAGGGGGGAGGGAGTGCAATAGCCACCATCTTGTTCCTTAGCTCATAACCATGAATTACTGCAGTGAGCTAAAAGTTGACTCATACATGGTTGAACTATGCACTTGTCACCCTAAGAGTTTCTAGCAATCAGGAACAGGACTTTTAGCACTCATTCATTAGCAGAATTAACAGATATCTCCAGAGGAATGGAGACCAAGCCCAATGTCAGTTCTCAATTTAAATGTATAATTGATGTTTCATTTATAATATTTACTTAAATTTTGGACCTCTAGGCTGGTATGTCTCCATCAAGAAGTCTCTCCCTCAAGATGACTGCTTCTTCTAAAAATTTTGAACCCATACCAAAGGCTTAGAAATTTTGCAACTTATGCAACATCCATATGAATGCCAAAGCTAGAGTCCTGAAACAGTGACTGTCTCTGAAATCATAAAAAACTGCTTGTGTATGAAGGAAATCTAAATGATCATCAGTTACACTTCAGTAAGCTTTCAGGAGATAGGTGATTTCAAAGCTTTTCATCAAAAATCAAGTCAAGGCAGGCTGTATTAATCGCTGATGCAAATTATCTGCTATGCCTCAGAGACTGCACTCGGCATCATCGCAGGCAACGTGACAAAGGAAAGTTTTAAGATGGGATATAAAGGAAAACAACAAAGCATCTTTGTTCATTAAGATCTTTTCCCAAGCTGAAGAGGTAGCCAGGGACTGCTTCTTTGAAATCGAGCAAGTAGATGTGAGCAGCTATCAGAAGAGCTGACCCCTTGGTACTGAACAATAGGTAGCAAGAGAAGAGATAAGCCAAGTAGGCTCCCTACAGCATTGGTTTATTTCTTGTCTGAGTACTTGCAACTATTTTTGAGTCTATTAGAGAATAAATGCCAAAAACTGGTAGGACAGACTCAAAATAAGAAATGAAGAGAGCTATACTGGGAGTAGCATTCTGACTTTTAATAGTATTCCAACCTTTTTTGCTGTAATGGAGAGGATTTCCTAGGTTAATCCTTCTTTTTTCCAGGCTGAACCTAATGGGGCTGCCACAGTCCCACGCTTTTGAAGAAAATTTTATGCATTGGATTATGTTCTTCCTCGTAGTGCCATTTCTTTAATGAACATGTGAAGGTGGAAAAAAAACCCAAACAATAAACAGCTCAGAATATTTCCTGAGTAGATTTGCCATATTCATCATCTGATATGCACAGACTTGTCAAGCAGAGGTTCAGCTGCTACCTTCTTTCTGCTGGCCTTTTTGTCATAGTTTTAATCATGTCTTGTGTTCAATCTGAATTAATTTAGGATCCTCAGATTTCAGAGTTTCATCTTAACAGAAAACATTAATAAATGGAATAATTAATCCCAACAGAAAGTAGATCAATCAAATCCTCAGCTTGGGAGCTATTTAAACACTAAGTGACACTTTGTCTTTTTCTCATGGGTCAAAAAGTCACTAGGTTGTGACTATGGTAGTAATCAAGGAAAAAAAATTAATCAAAAACCCCAGTCAAAGTGTCAAGACAGATGCTGCAATTTTGTTTGCAAACAGAAAGTGTTGAGCTCTGCTCTGTAGCCTCTTGTGGTGGGGAAAGGTTGGTTTTAGCTAATTAATATATTCTCTGGTTGTGAGTCAGCTGATCTCTGAGAAGATAGTTTCATAAAGAAGAAAAACAATGTGTGCCTGTTGATTAAATCCCTTTATAGAAGGGAACAGATTGGAGGAAAGAAGGACATTGCAGAGCAGAGGAAAGATCCCTGTCCCTGCTTCCACACTCCCTGTCCTCCCATCTCATATACAGCAGCCCTCAGATGCAGACAACCAGAACAATTTACATGATCTTGGTCAAAACATAACATGCCAGTGTTGTCCCTGGCTTGTTTCATTTGCTGCTGTAAATACAGTCTGAAAAATCCGAATTCACTGTCACTGGCTGGAAATATTTTGGAGTGTCAAGGCAGTGACGTACAACCTGCACCTGACCTTGCTGCAGTTACAGTGTCCTGCAAAACAATCTGCTTGGGGTGTTTGCTGCTTGCCTGGGGCAAAAACGTGCTGTGGTAGAGATGATTTAATGGCTGGTGCTGTTCCCTTAACCATCCATTTCCTTTTGCTTTGTTGTGATGATATATCCTTTAGATGTTACAGTAATTTAATACCCTTTTTTTTTTGTTCAGCACTCACATTTCAGAGTAAGATACTCTTCTGCTGACAAATTAAAAAAATATGTTAAAATTACAAAACCATTTTAAAAGTCGTTTCAGACCTCCCAGTTGGCCTAACATGGATACTCAAAGCCAAGTTTGCTGGGTAGGCAATTAGGGATATTCCTGCCTCTTTAAAGAATCATGTGCTTTAAAGCACAATCAGATTCAAAATACAGTACTATAACAAACAAGATCTGCAATAGATATCCTTACTACTATGCCTTACTTTTTATTTACTTCTTAGACCAAGATATTTGACCTTGACAAGTAAATTATTTTTATATTATTTCCAGGCGTATTATTTATTTGTCCATGGAAGATATAGTTGCTAAAGATGTCTTTAGCATTTGAGAGAATACTGAAGATATATCTTCATTTTAAGGATTCTGTGACATCCTCACAAATACATCGCTGACATTTTGTATTCTCTACACAAAAGGTACTATAACAGAGCAGCTCCACCTTTACAGCTCAAGAAAGGCAGCTGAAAATAGTTCCTCCTGGATCCCATCAGCGTCACTGTCGGTGTCCCTCAGAGGAGGCCTTTGTGAAAGAGTGCAATGCATTTAGCCCTCTGGGGCCAGCACACGTGTTTCCATCGTATTATTTGTTCCTCCTGGCCCAAGGGAAAAAAAAAAGAAACATTTTAAGTCATGAACATCACAAAGTTGGAAACCCATATGCCAAACTGCCTTGAAATGTGTGTTTGACCAAATTTTATTGGAACCTGTGGAGCACTGGATATCAACAGGAACAGAATTTATCTTCAGATATGATGGGAATCATTTTTCTAAGTCTTCTGAAATTCCTCTACTGTTTTCCAACTGACATCAGGACAATTTTTGCTATATAATCTTTTTAAGATGAAGACTGGAATCCCTATTGAAGACTTGCACATTTTAAAGGTTTGGTTTATATTTTTATTTATATTGCTAAATTTTGAATTGACACTGTTTGAATAAATGAATAATTTTCACCATTAATTTATTCGAGAACTACCCAAGAACTGGACAATTTTACAGAAAACTTGCCTATCTACTTCAAAGAATTATTTTCCTTAATTCTTCTGAAAGATTTTAGGAAACTGTGAAAGCTTAAGAACATCCCTAGCTGAAGAACCATCACCTAAATTGTTACACAAGCCCAGATTTTGTTATCATCATCATCATCATCATCATCATCATCATCATCATCATCATCATCATCATCACGTTTTGACTAATTCAAATTAGGGAACGTGGTTTTCATTTCACAACATGGTGGCTCTGCTGCCATGGAGAATAGGTTAGCACGTTTGCTTTGGAAATGGGATTCCTGGGAGAGGGGCAGCCTCCTCCCCAATGAGTTTTCACTTATTCTGCAGTCAGGTGTTCTAAGTGCAGATCACAAGACAGAACATTGTGGTTCATCACTTTTCCTGTTGAAATTGTGAACATCAATCTTTAGAGGAAAAAAGCAACACAGAGGGCTTAGATGGACCTGATTTACTTTTTCATCATTCATATAGAAACTCCCTAGTCTAAATTGTAAAAATAGGAAAAGGTCTAGATCCCCATATATTAGATTCCTATAAAATATGTTACCTTTTATTCCATACATCAGTGACAGCTCAGTTATTTATCTTAACCTGATGGGTAGAGAGTCAAACTAAAATCAAGACCTTTCACTTGCCAGATGTCTTTCCCTGCTTTTGCATTGAAAGGCGTTTGTCTGACAAGTGCCCATCATTAGACAGTGATGGAATCTCCACTTGGCTTGGGTAGATTCATCATAGATTTGGTCATTTATTATATAGACTTCACTGCCCATTATAAGAAAGAAGAATCACTTATTACATGATAAGGAGAACTTACCAGTGCTCCAGTTCTACCTAATAATTTAGCATCTTCATAGTTTAAAAAATATTTATGTATTATTTCTGATTTGAAATCCTCTTTAAATTCTAGTTGGTGGCTTTTTGCTAGGCTTGTCTCCATACAGAAAATACTCCTTTAAAACCAACTAAAGGCACACTGAGGCACAGACATCGGACAATTTTGACTTCCACCCTTGTTCCTTAACTGCAGAACTCTGGCCTCCCTACAAGAAAATACAAGAAATTGATCATTCATTGAGCATCCTAGATTAACTGAGCATATACCGTGTGTATTAAAAATGACTGTGACAAGCTAGATTATGGATGTGCTGCCTTATGTCACATTAAAGATACCATAATACTGGTCTGTCACCTTGAAAATAACAAAAGATTTATTAAAAAAAAAAAAAAAGGGACAGAGGAAAGACTTTATTTCATATTCTCCCTGTCAATTTGGATAGTCTGCTTAAGTGCTGTTTTTTTTAAATAAAATATAAGGCTGCAAGAAATGAGCATTTTATGCATATTATTATCATATTTATTTTTATCTTCAGCTACTCCTACAGTATAACTCAGTGTGGTAAATAGTTCATGCTAATTACTTAAAAATCCATTAAATTTTAGATCTCATAGCAGATGCAAACACCATTTCAAATGTTCTCATTGTATTGCCTACATAATTCATGAACTCTTATTAGAATTCAGACTCAAACGGGCATGTGGTGTATAAGACACACTCTCCAGATTTCTGTGCGTTCCTGGAAAAATGGAATACACACCTACAGAGCCTAAATACCAAATCCTGTTCAGCACTTCTGCTGATCTGCATTAAAGTGTGAGAGGCCTGGTAGTGATCTACTGCAGAAGAATTTGGAGTTGTACCTGAGAGTGTGAATAGTTCAGGCAGTCCTTCTCAGAACCAGGGCTGGGATGCCTGAACAAATGGTCAGGGGGGATCTCAGGTTCTAGTCCCCAATACCAAATCTATTACACGTTTTTATGCATTGACTCCTTTCGAGTGCATCTCTCTCTTGCTTCTGTTTCACCAGACCTATAAATAATGTGATTTCACAGTCATGTGGCAGCCCAGCCTGAGCAGGAAGAGGATTGTCCTGGCCCAGTCCTACCCTTCCACAATTGAATTCAAACACTTTCCATCTAAAGATGGTGCCCTTGTTAGTGTGGCATTTGACATCTTTGGCTGTTGGTTCCAAATGACGTCATGTGCTCCTGTGCTCTACCTGCAAGAGGCCCTGGATGCCCTCAGGTATCTAAAATGGCACCAGATACTTCTGCTCAAGAAGTTGAATAATTTTCTACATATATGAAATTTAGCCATTAAAATCACAAGTGGATATTTTGGGTTCTTTAAGTCATAGGCTGATCCATCCTACCTGTGTTACTTACCTATGTAATTGCTCTTTGGAAATGACTTCTCTCCTTATTCACTGTAAGACACGTTTAGAGTAACTACCTTTAGGCAATCAATATTTATACTGCTAAAAGTAGGCAAAAGGCTTTAGGCCAACCCATCATAGGATAAAAATTCAGTGATCTATAAATAGTATCCTGAGTCTCAAAATAAAATTTTCTTAGTGTGGTTATTTTTTTTTTTTCCTTTTCACCTTTATGTTCTCTGTCTTTAAGATATGTATTACAAGATTTCCATACAAGTTCTCCAAGATGTTCTGATACTAAAAGTATTAACAATTGTGAAGCACTCTTTAACTGCAGAAATGGGAACTTGTAAGTACTTCAGCTAGTCACTTCTCCAAGTACAACTCTACTTAAAGAACAGACCTCTGTACCCCACTCAGCTTTTCTGCAGCAAAGTCCCTCAGATCTGACGATCTTTGCATTCGTATTCAAAACTCCATTTTCTGAGTTTAGTGTCTTGCAGGAAATGGATACATGGTGGGCAAAGCACAGAGAGTCAGCATATTTCAGTGTTCTTTATACATATTTTAAAAGCTTTCATACAGTACTTTGGCTATGTCTAACTTTTATACTTTAATTCCCTGTTCTATCCTGCAATATTTTATCTGTCTTATTCTCTGATCTTCCTCTTTGATAGGAGTAGAAAACCTTTGGGAGAATGATCTAGCATCTCTTGCTATTTTTCTTCTGGTTTTTTTTTTTTCTTCAATATACTTGTTTAGTTGTATTCTTGCCATCTTATTAAATACCTTTTGTGTATAACAAATATATCATGATTTTTGATTTTCTTAGAAAAAAGCCACAAGACCAGATTTGTTTCCAACTTTAACCCTTCACTTTCATGAAGAAGGCGGTAAAAACATTAACAAATAATCAAGGTAGAAGAGGAATTGGATTTACAGAACATCACCTTTTTCTTTCTACAGGCTTCATGAAAGTTCCACTATATAAATACTTTAGAATCAGCTTTTTCAGTGTCCCCTACTGCTTTCATTACATACAGTGGTGTCTTGCACAATCCTAGTGAGCCTGGGAAGAATAACTGTAGGGAAGGAAAATGTATAAGAAGAGTTTGAAATCCTATAATCACACCTTAGAAAGGGAGGCTTTTTTTTTAGAACTGCCTCTTTGTCAAAACCCAGCCCAGATTACATCCACACTGACAAGAGCTGATCTCACTGGCACTTATTCCAGTTGTGTTTCTCCTGCATAATTCTAATTCCTTGATATGTTCTTGAGTATTTTAGCGACAAAACATTTTTTCAACACTTGGATTTTTCATGCTTGAATCTGAGTGTGTATATGTACATTTTTCCCCTGCTCTGGTCCAGTTTTACAGTGCTAGAAATTCAATTACTTCCTTTAAAATTAATTTGAAAATTATAATAGCTCTCATCATTCTAAAATTTTCCTTATACTCAGTCACATTTGGTGTTTTGTGTATTTTACCTTTTATTTTATATTTCCTTTCTACCGATCTTGTTTCTACTCTCCAAACACAAGTGTATTTTAAAGAACTTGTATGGCACATTTCTCTATACATCATATTCCTGGGATTGATAGAAGTCTCTACAGAGAAGTTTCTCGAATAATAATCTGATATACAGTTGATTATTTCTGTTTTGCTGATGACTATGGCCTGAAACAAGTTATTGACTATAAAGTTGCAAGTCTTGAAGTATTTTTAATACTATATAATTTCTTTTCTTAGATAACTGAAGAATAATTAGAGAAGTTTTTCTATTCATCAGTCTAAAGTATTACCCATCTCCCCAGAAGATATCAATCACTTCAGAAAAAAAACCATGGTTTGGGATGGTTTCAAGACCTTATTGATAGTGCTTTAGATCCAAAGACTCTTGGTGAATCATAAACACAAAGGTGATGTCACATTAGTTTATTAAAAATTACAAACTATTTCAGGCTTTATTGGATTTCTCTAAACACAATTTCTCGTCTTCTGAAGGACTTAATTATCTCTCACATGTTTCAAAAGTGCGTTCATCATGAATCCTCACTTCTCCAAGGAGCAATGTTCTCTCCTGTAATCTCCTTAACTGTCCTTGCCTCCCCCTGTATTAGGTTTGTGCTTCAAATGTACATTGCAATGTTTTCAAAAGTTTAAGATCTAGACTTTTCATAAATAGACTTGTTTCAAGTCATAGATGGATACTGGATAGATTCCTAAATAGAGTATGTCTTGTTGAAACTTAGATTTTCAATCTATGTTTAAGTTAATCTCAGAAAAGTTGATAAATTTAAACGCTTTCATATGGATGATTGAAGTATAGTAGAGTTTCTTGACCGTTATTTGTTGAACATAGATTTGAATAAATTAAAAGAAGGGAAGGAAATATGTGTAATGTAATAATGTTTAACAAAATGTTCTCTTTTTTGCATTTTCAATGGTTATCTCTCATCTACTAATAAGGTCTTTCCTGAGGACTGAGAAAATAATTTTTCCATCTGAGATCATATCATACGTCGGATGTATTCCAGTATAAATATTTTATTATGTTTGATCTGTCAAAATAGAATGTATTGCTGTCATTCTTATTCCTCCTGCACATTGGTTTGTCCTTTCTCTCATTGCACTTATACTGGACTAAGTGATTTACACTGCTTTCTGCTGTATTACACTGTAGAGAAGAGCATCACTGAGTCAGAACGTACATTGCAATTTGATAAAATTATTCTCCATACACAGCCACTTTTGTACGAGTACTGTGACAATCTCTGTGAAAACGACAGATTTTAATGTCTGCACTACTTGGTTTACTAGGTTGATTTAAACTATCAGCCAGGTATTCTTTTGAAACTTAAAGTCTATGTATTTGATCTCATCTCAGATTTTTGTAATTAAATATAACAATACTATTTTTCTCTGCTGTAATCACCTTTATAGCTGATCACTAGCAGTAAATAGGGTGCCTTCTTACACTCAGAATTATCCAAAAAAGAGATTCCTCCTGAAGTTTGAAAAATTGTACATTTAATTGCAAGTATAACATCACATATCTGAGCATTTAAATAAGTTATTACTTTAAAAATATACCCAGGATCAGTGACTCTGGAATATTTTAGGGGAAATATTTATTGATGTTCCAAGGCACCATGTCAAACATTAATTGCTAAAGGGAAAGAAAAAAAAAAAAAAAGACAACATTGGACTTCAGTATTGGTGGGAATGTATAGCTGAGACAAGGAGCATGACCAAAGTAAATGTAAGAGGTGTCTAATATTTGTAGTTAACCTTTTGTGCAATGGTTGAGTTTCACACACTGTATATGTGCAGATATATGTGCATTACAAAGTAATGTAGCATACAGTTTATGTAACATAATATTATGGCAAACCAAAAATATAAAGTTTTCTCCATTTCAGCCGAAAAATTGTGAACTTCTTCATCTCTATCCTTATAGAATGGAGATATCAATCATTTCATGTGGGTAAGATTTTTTTGTTTTACCTATCTTTCATTTTATATTGCCGATTGCTACTGCTGCTACATTATAATCTGTAGCATCCTTAGGATATCTAATATATGAAACATTATAATGTGTCATCTTTACTGTGCTACCAGTACTCATTTCTAGCTAATGCAATATGAAGATTTTATGAAGAAGGAATCATATTGCAAAAATAGTAATATAAAATCTTCAGATTTTAACAACTGTTCCAGGACAATGTGCAATACGGTAACAAGGCACCTCCAGCAGCCATGTAAAAAATGACTGAAAGAGAAGTAACTGACTGAGTGAATTGCAAACCCAGTCTAAACCTCAACTTCAGGTGTTTTTCCCATGTTTCATGTCCCCATTTTTGTTTTGCTAGGGGTTTTTTTATATTATATAACATTCCATAAAAAAAAATAAAATTCAATGGGATCCAAAAAACCTCTTTTTTAAATTCTCAGGAATGGTGATATGAAAAATACTTATAGAAACAATTAAACACTGTGATTGTTTAAACATTAAATGTTAATAGTAGAGTAAGGTAGAGAAATGCATTGATTATGCAAAACTGTGAGGAGTGACTCAAATTCCAGAAGGCCCTATTGTCCCTCAACAGCCCTGCAATAGCACGGGTTTCCCAAAAAGGCTGTGGAGTTTTTCTCCTTGGAGGCATTCAAAAGCTGTCCTGGGCAACAAGCTCTGGGTGGCCCTGCTTGAGCGGGAGGGTTGGACCCAGGAATTCCCCAAGGTCCTTCAAAACTCAACCACTCTGTCATTCTGTGATTTCTCTCTGAAACTCTTCTCTTCTTCTTCTCTTCGATTTAAAAAAAAATCCACAATGGAAATTCTTCTCGTTCTCTTCAATTAAAAAAAATTACACAGTGATTACCAGTTAGGCTTAAAAATAAAATAATTTTGACTTTGAGTATATGAAAGTCGTATGCAGTAACTGCAAAGCCCATGGAAGTAGCTGCAGTATCTAGAAAGTCTCCATAATGCTGATAAAATAAGTAAAAAATGGTTATTCCCCTAACCAAGTGGAGCTGTTTAGGTTCTGTTCTGCAGTTTGCATTAAGCACCAAAAAGTAACACAGTGTCAATTCTTTTCCCATTTTAAAAGAATATACTTTTCAATAATGCACACTTTGCTTGGAAAGAGTTCTAAAAAAAAAAAAAAAACAAAAAACCAAAACCAAAAAACAAACAACAGCAACAAAAACATCAACAAAAAAAAGACACCTGAGAAAATATTCTGCATAAACTCCACGTGAAATGAAACCTCTTGGTTTAGTAGAAACAGTACCTTTCATGGTCCAATTTATTTTAAGTCTTCTGAAAGTACCAAACCCAACACATTTTAATCTGTGTTCAAGACAAGCTGATCAGTTTTCCATCCTTTTTATTTGACCACTAAAATAAAAAGTACTTTTGACCATCATTATTTTAGTGTTACTAAAATAAAAAGTTGCATTAATGTTTAGAGTCAAGCTTTGCTCAATAGTTTAAGCTATGTAAAAATTTTTCACAAACATAAAGAAAACACAAAAAAAATATGTATTGCTTCTTTCCAATTTCCTAAAATCAACAGTTTTTCATATTTCTGCCAAATTACCTCTGTACTGGTCATCCCTCACCTGAGTGATGGGATTGATTTTATTTAAATTGATAATATTTGATCATGTAAAAGATGAACTGAGAGCATTAACTTTCTGTTTTGTATCCCTCACTGTTTGTTCACAATTGGGCTGGGATCTCCCCTTTCAAGGGACAATTCATCCCAGCCACCACTGGTTCTCTAAAACAGGACAGACAAGACAGATGAAAAACTCCAACAGTGCTATTTTTTCTTCTTTGGCTACACATGGAATCTTCTGTAACATTTTCAGGTACAGATATACTGAAGATGTTTAAAGATAGTGGAGATTAATCCCACTGATAAAGGTGGGTGGGATAGATTCACCTGTCATGTATAAAAAATATGTGGGTTTTATGGCTATAGCAAACACACTGCAGTTTCTTAAAATATCCTTTGGGGATACTAAAAATATTTGTAATCATACCAAGAATGACTCTGTCACAGCCAGACAAAATCAAGTACGAAAATAGTACCATTCTTCTGACAACTTTATAGAACATTATGGCTTTTTAAAAGCAGCAGCAGCAGAACCTTTTTCAGCAAGTTTTTAACCCATGATGTATCCACCTATCATTTAATAATGGTTTCATTTATTTTATGAGATTGGATTTAGGTCTGACTGTTTATCCATGCCAGTCAAAGCAATCCTATTGAGGCAAGATGCATGTTATTTGTACAAGATTAGCACCTGCTGATACATCTTTTTATTCTAAAATGGAAAAACCACATGTGCAATTTTAAAAACAGTCATGTAGCTTTTGTTTTGCCACTCTTGGTGTAAATTATTCTGTCTCTATCACCTTTGGAAAAAGAAAATCATTCCTGCACTCTTTTCAACTTATAATCTTTTCTTAAATTTTTTCTGTTATCTAGAGGCAATTAGTAATTTTGTCAGTGTGTCAGAGCAAGTATAATAAAAAAAAAAGTACTACTGAATGATGGAATACCTAAAGATTAATTGCAAGCAGGAAAACTGATAAAGTAAGTTTATTGTTTGGTATAAATTGTCAAAGTACCCATAACTTTGATGGAACGATGTGGCCTTAGACTAGTGCAGAATAGCAATGGAGGTGTTTTCTTTGTGTAGGATTGCACAAACTTTGCTCTCATCCCACGTTTGCTTGGTGCAGTTTTCTCTAGGTGAGTATCCAAAATACAGTACTAAAATTACTTAGAACAGTGAGTTTTCATCCATTCTGAAAATCAGGTGACTGCAAGGGTTTCTGCAGGTTTATCTCTGTCCTGTGTCGAGTCTGTTTCCCACAGAAGTGCTTGCCTTTTTAGGTACCAACCCACCACTTAAGCCACGTCCTAAAGACTTAATCTTGTACAGCAATGTTAGGTTGATAATGCTGAAAACGTTCCTGCAAAATGCTAAAGGACAATCAACATGGCACACTTCCAGCATTAAATTCCATGTAGGTGCCTTTAATTAATTCATCAATCAATGGTGGGAAAATCTGGTCCTGTTACCTTGATTCTTGGATTCTAATCAAAGGCTAATTAGCATTAAAAAGATCAACAAGCCCTCTAGCACATACACCTAGAGTCATCCTCCTGGGTGTAAGGGGAAGGAGATGCTGATAAAGCTATTTAGTTGACTGGTGCTTTAATATTACACCCTGCTTGGAAACTTTGTTTATCCAAGTTGGGGAAGAGAACAATAACAGAGAGAAAAAAAAAAGAAAGGAATAAAGAAGTTTTCTGCAGAGTTAACTCATTGGGTTCTAGAAATATAGACACTTTTATCAGTTGTAGTGGCTGAGTTTGATTTACATGTAACAGAAAGGTTTGGGCAAATGTGACTTTCATTTGAAAACTTTTTTCTTCACCATAGTTAAAATCCATCCTCTTATTTTCTATACATTTTCCAGAAGATTCCTTTCATACCCACCTCAACAGAATGAAAGAGAAGTCGTTTTTCATGTGGCTGTCTCATGAGTCTGGTCATGCCTGCAAATGTTTTTATTGAGGATAGTTTGCATGTAGGGGGCTAATTTTATGCACTTATAAACTGAACAGCTTTATCAAGCTTCAGATCAAGATGAATTGCCCACTCATCAAGTGGATCTAAGGGAAGAAAGCTGCAAATGCAAAGCTCATAAGGATTTAAAAATTCTACTAAAATAAGTAGTAGAACTAAAGCTCACATCAGTCATCAGAAAGGATTGACTTGCAATTAAATACAATGTACTCTTGATTCCATCTTCTAAAATCTGCATTAATTGGCTGAAAAAGATGAGAAAAAGTTATAATTAATACATGACATGTGCAAAATATGTGAATCTACAAAATTCTAGGCATAACCTGTTTTCAGTCCCCTAATAATAAGCAGGTATTGTATTACTGCTAAGCATGTTTGCCATCTCTACAAGTAGGAATCATATCAACCTATCTGCTGATGAGAGATGGGATGGTGAATAAATAGAAAGAGCCATCTCAATTTCCTGTATTAAATACTTGGTGCAAATCAGAACATTGCCAATGATTTCAGCTCCTTTCCTACCAAGTTAAGACTTTACCTTTCTTTCTCTGCATGTTGCCAAGATACAGTACATAT
This sequence comes from Orthonyx spaldingii, assembly GCA_013397795.1. NCBI lineage: Eukaryota > Metazoa > Chordata > Aves > Passeriformes > Orthonychidae > Orthonyx > Orthonyx spaldingii. Next base: position 2,191,860 of record VZTJ01002120.1, on the reverse strand, counting down.
CACAAAATCCTTGAGTAGGGAAAATACTTAAAGAAGAAAGAAAAAACTCTGTGAGTTGGAGAGGCTGTGGGATTGATTTGCTCTGGAAATAAAATAAGACTTTTATTTCTGAAAAATATCTTTTCACCATAACAAACATGCAATGCTAATCAGAAGTCATTTGTCTCTCAGCTCTTAAGGAAAATAAAAGCAATGTCAATACAATAAAAGAGTCTCAGAGACAAAGACATATATTAAGAGTAGTAAAATAATAATAACAATAGAGCTGTCCTTAATTCAAGAGAAAATTTCAATGCCAAAAGACAGAATTTGTGTTGCTGTGATATCAATTACACAGATGATTTTTCATTAATGTGAAAGAGGTAAAATCCCTCAGGTAAGGTTTCTTTTTATGTTTGACATGAATTTAAAATTACATGTTTATAAAGAAACTCAATTTATCTTTTGTCACTGTTTGTAAGATGAAGCCAGTCCATGTTTTTAATTAATCATTGATTTAACACCAGAAGGTTTGGAATGTACTTAATGGGACAGTGACTTTCTTCATATTCAATGCTCCCTTGGGTCAGAATGGGTTTAGAAGCCTAATAAGTATTTACTTTCTTGTAAGTTAGTGCCTCATTCCACCTTTGAGAAGCTGTGTATTTGTCAATAGAAAACTCTTTTGGGTTTAATACCAACAGCTGCTGCATAGTCAGTCACTCAGTGCTCCTCCTTCTATGCTTGGATGAGGCATTGGATGAGGAACTGCAGTTAATTTTCCCAAACAGGCCTCATGAGCACCTCCATCACAGGTAGATGGCAAGCTTGTTCCTGGCCTGTTGGGAAACTCCCATCAAGTTTAGCTTCCTTTCTCTCCTTCTTTTCCATGTATTGAAGATCTGGTACATCATCTAACTGCTGGATCACTTCAAACAATCCGTAATTCTTCACTTCAAAGTTCAGCACTAAATAAGAACTTGTATTGTTTGGTGACCTTTTGTACAAGCATTTCAGCAGCAATTAAATGTACCTTTCCTTTCCTGCCATGAGAAGACCCAGACTGTCTGCTTGCTTTGCAAGTGAAGAGAAAAACAGTGCTGTTAAGAGCAGCGACAGCAGCCTCCTTTTTCATTAGCAGCAACAGTAAGAAAAGTCAGAGAAGGCAAAGCAGCTGCTATAGCTGATACCAATGTGCCAATATTCCAGCAGGAGTATAATTTGATTTCCAGCTGTGAAGTGACACACGCAGCACATAGCTGTAATTTTGATATTAGTGCATAAATAACACTGTGCTCAAACTCAACATTCATATTTTCACCTAGTGCAGGAACAGGAAGCCAATTTCCTCCTCGCACTTCACTGTGCCATGGTGTATAGGTTATAAAGGCTTTTAACTACTAAATAGACCTAATCAATGAGTTTTGTTCCTCCATATAATCATTCTTATTTGATTAAAAATAGCTAGTGGAAGCTGCAGGACTAACCCAGTTCCCTCATTCATTCTGTGTCTGTCATTTTTCACCTTGGCTTGTCCACACAGCTGTGCTAATTGACAGGCTGAACTAGAAATGATGAAAACCATCATATGCTATTTATTAAAATACCTCTTCAAGTGTTGTACTGTTGAGTATTGAGTTGGAATTAGGTACTTTCTTGCAATGAGAGGAACAAATTAAAAGCCTTCATAGCGCCTACAAGCTGACCAAGAAAAGAAAAATTTCTGATATCATATGACAGGAGCACTGCAACTTGGCAGTTTCTATCCAGTTATCAGACCACACAAAACTTGATGCAGAAACTTCAAGTTTTGTTGAATCACTCATTTCAAGAAAAATAAACCAAAACAAAATCCTCTCAACAAAGAAATTGAGATCTTACCATTGACTGGTGAATATCCTCCCAGCTTCTGAAGTAACTGAAGTGAAAGACTGTCCCTATTTCAGTTGTTTTTCTTTCTTTCAACACCCTCAGTCACATTAACATAACAGTGAATTTTATCTACTTAGAGTTGTTTTGTCACCACTGCATGAGGTTGTACAGAAAATGAGATGGTGTCATGCAATGGCAAGAGGAAGGTGAATAAGACTAAAGCCCATAAGAACTCAGCTCCTTTAATTCTGATGTTCAGGTAAGAATTTACCTAAATATATAAACAGGTAAGAATTTACCTAAATATATAAACAATGTCTCAAGGACTGAGGTGCAGAAAAACACTCTAAATCCAGTTTTTAAAATGCATTTTTGAGATACAATAAGGGAAGAGGATATGTGAATCAACCATTTTGATTCTCCATTTTGATTTCATTTACTCTGCAGTCCTAGAGTAAGGAGTTTATATGGACTCCATCTGCAGTCAGTGAAAGAAGGGATGATTTCTAGTTTAACATCATTTATTGGAGATGTCCTTTTTTATCCCTCAAATGTAGAGGCTATGTCAGTATTTAAGCATTTTGATTTAATTCAGATGATATGGCAGAAAGAAACAAGCTGCAGAAAAATGAACTTTTTGTTGGAGAAGGAAGAAAATATGCATTGAGGTGAGGTGAGCCGTCTGTAAATACAAGCAAGAAGACAGTAGATTTAGAGGGAGGTGGGACCACACAAATCCTTCAGGCTGGGGTAGTGTGATGGATGTGAATTCAGTACTCCCTCACAAGGCTGCTGGCAAGAGAGGGATCACACAAACCAGCACATTGTCCTTAACAAATTCCAAACTTCAGTGATTACCATTCTTATAAAAGCAAAAGTGCACAGCTGCTACAGAAGAGATTGTCTGAATATACAGAACAAGCAGATAATACATACAAAAACAGAACAAAGGCTGAAGTGCCATTTGGAAAGGATGCATTATGACCACAAACCCAATTGAATCACCATCATGCCCTTTACAATCACATTTTCCCCTTGCTTTGCAGCATATTGGTAATTCACAGGATTATTATGCTGCAAATAACCTATTCAAAACAAAACACACTGTATCCTGTCCTTAATATAACTCTGATTCTTTTTATAAATGCAGGAGAATAAAAATACACAGGGAGATAAACAAAGATGTGGTGCATCTGGAGTCAGCTGAAGACAGCAGATTTTATGATTAGATCACAGGAAAATTTTGTCCAGTCAAGAAGGAGATAAACTAAAAAAATAAGAGAAATACATAAATCAAATTAGTACAAATACTTTAGAGGAATGCAATTTCAAGAGGTGATATTAGTTCTTATGACAGGTTTTGAGGTAAAGAAAATGGTGGAAAAGAGCAATAGCAGGACCTACCTGAAGCAGAGCTTCCCGAGATTCAAACCCCATGGGCTTTGAATAGCTCTATTATTTGAGGAAAAGAAGACATTATAAACATATAGAACAAAAAGAAATTTGAAAACGTCAATATGTGACAAAATATAATTATTGCTATTTTTTCATCCATGCCTCATACGAATTGTTTTGACAGCTGATTATTAACTCTTAATAGTTAGAAGCCCTAAAATTTATACCCTTTTTAACAAGTTTAAATCTCTAGACAAGAATTCAGTAGTGATTTTTTCTGTCACTCTCCTGGGAAAGAGGAGTTAATATTATGCTATTCTAATTCCAGGTCTTGAGAAAAAATAGGAAAACAAAATTACTTGTTCTAAGCAGTACTTCAATCAATAGTGTAACCCAGACTAATATCATCCTCGAGCTAATGTATATAAAATGTCTTAAGCACAGTAGAATTACCTGGACTGTAAATCCTCTGGGTCAGGCATAATTTTAAATTATGTGTTTATTCAACATGAAAGATGTTATTGGGTTTTATATGTTTATAATTGGAACTTCTAGATATAATTGCAATACAAATGGTAAATAGAAGCAAAGGAAGGCCTTCTCTCACTTATGATAATAGGAGAAGAACAAGAAATAAAAATTGATTCAAAAAAAGCTTCCAAAAAGAATTCTTTGGAAATCAGAGCATGCTCTATGAATTCAGTGATGAGGAAAGTATATTTTAAAATGTAGCAAGGAAAGATAAGGCATTTGGAAACTAAGATATCTTGGCTCACTTCTGCCATGAAGAGTACCTCAAAATTTTCTATCAGTTGAAGCCTGCCTTATAAATTTCTATAAATATATATGGAAAGACACGAAATATTCTTTTGTCTTTCAAACATCTGTAGGTATTTTGCCTTATGGTAGTTTTCACATTGTGGATCTAGCTGAGATGTATTTCAAACAACTACAAGATGACTAGAAAGTAAATTAAAGCTGGAAATTATTCTTCAGTGACTCAGACATATTTTTCTTTGATTTGCCAGCAGAACTATTTCCTTTAGAATGAGATCCCCTTTCAGAGATAGGTGTTTTGATCTGTTTCTTATATTTATTCTATCCTTTCAAAAATAGCTCTTATGTGACTAGGTTAAAGAAAGCTAGGTTTCTCCTTTTTTTTCTTTTTAAAAATCTTTTTGTTGCTAATATTGCTAATATTTCATAATTCCAGCAATTTACTGGTTCAGGGGTTTTATTTTTGTCCATAAGATGCAATTTTACTTCAGTATTTTGCAACATGGGTGATATTTCTGTCTGTATCTATGATACCAGATTCTTGAAAGGCTTTTTCTGCTATTACTGTCAGAAAGGGGCCAAAGAACATCATTTTCATATTTTTCAGCAGTCCAAAGATATAATCTTATGAAATAATGCTTTCTTCCAATTTCTTACTTTTGGGAAAGCTCAAAGGTGACTGCACACCATAGAATTGATCTGCATTAAGTCTGATAGCTACTAAAACAGAGATTTGAAGCTTTTGAAAATTTTGTGCTTAGAAAAATGATAAATATGACCTGCAGTTTTTACATGGATTGAGAACCTAGAAAACCTTTCTCCACAAAGATGCATTCCTTTTTCTTTCCCCCCTGGAGTTCTGAACAATATCCTTAAATAATGGGAGTACTTGTGTGACTGAAGCTAAACAGCATTTTCTGGTGTGTAGGATGGGGGTTGAAATAAATCTGAGGAGAACCCAGTGGGACTGATTTGCTTCCAGCCCTGTAAACCAAATCAGTGTGTCATGCACAGATCCTCTTGTTCTGTGGTTCAGCTTAATTCAATAAACATAGTCAAGTGGAAAGGCAAGTCCCAACATCCATGGCTAGACACAGTCTTCCTTGTGGTTAGGCCATCAGAGGCAGAATTTTGCATTCTTCACTTCTACTTTTTGTTCAATAACAGCAGAGTTCTTACACAAACCACTGCTTGATCCATAAAGCTTGGATTGAAGTGGATGCCCACAGGAAATTTCGATGCATTAAGACCGCATATTTAAGAATGTTGTAATTCTTATTAATGATTCTCAAAAGTTCAGCTAGAGAGCTGACATGCAGTCTTTCTATGCTGGAAGTTAACTTTATTGTTGTTCATTTCAAATCCCATCTGTTTCCATAATACTGCCTAATTTTGAAGTTATAACATTTATCTTCAGTAAAACATAAATCAAAAAAATTCACCACTAAATCAAGTATTTGCACATATCTCTAATTTTAAACAACAAAACTATAATGATTAGTAAGTTTCTCCCATTAGGCACTTCAGCTGGAAATACAGAAATTAATTAACTGCCACTTCTGTGCTTGTTTTTCTCCTAGTTTGTTGTATTCATTAGTACTGTGTTTGTCTAGACAAGGTCCTTATTCTATTCCCTTATTCATGGGAAAAGGGGGTGAGCAGAGTCATTATTCCCATTTTTTCACCAAGCATAGTTTGTTGGAAAACCTTTTCCTCTGTATGAGTGGACAAGCAGGGATTTTACGCCTTCTCTTCATTTTTTTAAGCCAGGGTAATATAAGAAGCATCCACAGAAGCAGTGCTGTCCTATCAAGGTCCAGCTACACACCACTTTGAAAGCCCAAAGAAAGGAAGGTTTATGTAGCAGTTTAAGCATTGGTCAAAGACTTGGATTGAATTATATTTTGTTCCCTTCCTCAGTAATTCTAGCTATATTTAGAGATTGCCAAAGAACCTGATGGACGCCCTTCAGGTTCCGTGTAACACAAGCCCCCTTGCACTGGAGAACGGCTCCAGGCAGCAGTCAGGGCCACCACTCGAAGGTGCCCTTACCCACCTCTTCTGTCATCAGCTGTACAAAGGCTGTCACCAGGCAACAATAACCACTGGGCAAAGAAAATATTTCAAAATAACACTCCACTCACTAACTAATATTCAGAAATTCTCTACTATAAGTTGGAGCCGAGACAACATAATTGCTGCTCTCCCAGTGTGTGGGGAATGTTTCTTCCAAGCAGCACCAAGTCACTCAATTCTCCACAAATTAAGGTCCTGCTACTGCTGTGATTGAGAAGATGCAGATTTCATGGGACTCTGATGTGCAGAAAGAGATTTATTACGTAGTGAAAATTCCTTACATACCATCACATAAACAGGAACTAACTCTACACCACAGTGTGCCCCAATCACCCAACTCGGTTCCAAAGTATTACCTTTTATGGTAACAGGTAAACAATGCCTTTTAAGGTAACAAATGATATTTCTCACTTCTGACAGGTCCAGCAGTTCATAGACCCACAATGCATTCTTCTTCCACATCTCTTGTGACCAGGATGTTTTTCATGGGTCCCAGGGTTTCTTCCAGACCGTCGACAGAAGGTCATTCTGGCTCTCAAGGCCTGTTGCCCTGCTACCTACATTCTGTAACTTCACATGCTACTGACCTATCCTGGTTACTGGGCTGCTGCCAGACAGTTTTCTGTGCAAGAAGGCTTACAGCTTCTGATGCCTTTTCCATGGCTGTGAGGCAATGATACCCATCCTTCTACAGTGTGTCTCTCTAAGAACGTCACATCAGAGCTATATCCTGTGATACTGGGATTTTACTTTGTCAACCAGCTAACATTGCTCTGACGAATTTGCAACAATGCCATGAACTCAAAATATGTCACTTTTTAGTATCTTACCCATGTTGTGTCCAAGTCTGCAAGACTCAATTTCAGTTTTTAAGGTTTTTTAATTTTTTTTAATGTTCTTGACATCAATTTTCTAACGAACAACCTATACATCATTATTTACATTCTGTATTTTATCTGCGCTAAAAGCTAAAGAGAAAAATTTGAATTCTAAGCCTTTTTTTAGGAGACACTTTATTATTTTGACACTGTCTTCCACAAGCTCAGTAGATCACACAAGAGAGATGGTTGCCTTGTCACTCCATGGACCACTGTGAGATTTTATGTTTGTTAATCCACTGTAGATGTGGCATGGTGATTATTACTTTGGAAATCATTATCTTCTACTTAGATTTTATCAAGCAAGTGAGAATAAAGATCAAGGAGAAGCAGAAAAGGATTTTCCAAACATCAAAAATGCTAATTTCTCCTGCTGGACCAGTTTTTGGAGTCTTAAAATTTCTTCAGCTATCTAATGAGTCTTAAGAGAGTTAAGAGCAGTGTTAACAATTTTAGGAGCTCTACCTATTGTATTACTGTGAATGAATTACAATTTTTAAAGGTATTTCCATTTACAACAATCTTGGTGTATCCTTCAAATGGATTTTCCTTGTAACATCTTAGAAATGACATATGAATGCAGCTAAACAATATCCTATTCTTTTTCTTGATAATTAGTAGAGGTTGAGACTTACTTTTGATATTATCCTTTGCAGTAGAACCAGATTAAACTGGACGTTAGCTTTTATATGAATGGATTAAGATACTTATATACCTGCACAATATATGCTGCTCAGAAGCACTTCAGTCAAATGCTGCAGTAAGTCTATATTAGTAACCACCAAGCTTCAGTCAGGTGCAAATTCAGTTTGTAACTTGAGATTTGATAGGAAAAAATATGTATTTGTGGTGGGGTGTGTGTTTAGGAGGTTTTAGTACCTGGAGTCTATGACCTAGAGTCTGAAGAGGCTGGATCTCTTTAGTCTGAAGGAGAGAAATTTAATGAGTAATCTAATCAGTGTCTTCTACTACCTAACTATGGATTGTAGAGAAAATGGCACCAAGCTCTCCTTAGTGGTGCACAGTAGATGGACAGGAGATGGTGAGAACAAGATGCAACAAGGGACATTTCAATTAGTCACAAGGGAGACAAAAATTCACATTGAGAGCTGTTAACCATTGGCGTAATCAATAGTTCACTGCAAACTGACAGAGGGCAGGTTTAGATTACATATTAGGAAGAAATTCTTTCCTGTGAGGGTGATGATGCCCTGGCACAGGTTGCCCAGAGAGAACACCTCTCTGGAGATATTCAAGACTAGGCTGGTTGGGGCTTTGAGCAACCTGGTCTAGTAGAAAGTGTCCCTGCCCATGGCAGGAGAGTTGGAGGTTCCTTCCAATCCCAAACTATTTTATGATTCTGTGATTCTGTATATTTATACAACATACAACATATTTATATATCATGTTGTTTATGCCATAGATCACCAACTGATTAATGTAATAAGCATAGGCTATTGTCTTGATCCTTTTTATCAAAACTTTAGTATTTTATGGCCAGCTCCATCTGACTCCAGTTTGTTGTGAATAAATAATTTTTCCCCATATTCTAAAACTTAACAGTTCTGCACTTCCCAAGAATCATGGCATCCTGTTTCAGTAAAGACACATAAATGACTTCTTTCCAATTTTGGCTGTATTGATGTGAAAAGGTAATGTCAGTTTTCTTCTCAGTAGAGTCTCTGGACAACACATATTTCATGGCCACTCATGATTGTGGATTTATTAATCAACTTCTTTGGCTTCCCAGACCCTACATTTAGAATAAACTCTTCCCCTATGTCCCTGGACATTTTTTGCAGTGTTCTGCTGCATAGGAAATATTTTGTTTTGTTTGTATTTTCTGGGAGTCTCTCTATCCTTCCATTGCCTACTGCGACAAGATTAATGATTATCTGAACTTTACCTTTGATCTGTATGTGCACCTTGCTGTGTCAACATCTCTTCAAGGTGGATTTCACATGTTGCATTTTTCACTGTTTTGTGCTAGTCCAGTAAGTCTGACCCTGTCAGAGCTGACAGGAAACTCTGGTCATGTTTTTCTACTGCTTTTCACCCTCTACCCTGCAAAAAATCATCTGTCTTGATCTTACTATCTTCTGCATCATCAAAAAATTGCTGCATTTGTGTGCAATATACTGTCTGCAGGAAAAAAACCTATGCGACCTTCTGTAAAACTGTCTGGCCACAGAGATACAAAACATCCCTTTGGATATTCAGCAGAAGAAGAATATAGCATATGGGATCATCCCTTTCTGCTTTCTGATCCTGAGTTTATTATGTTTTAAATTTTAGGGGTGGATAAAGCACTGCTAGATTTCCTCTGGTTTAGTTCCTGTTCCAGAAACCATCCTAGATCTAAAGTCTTTGTATTCTTTTTTTTTTTTTTTTTTTTCAGCTCCAAGGCTATGGTTTGGGAATGAAGCTCTTAACAGTTAAGTCTTGCTAAAACTGCAGGTTGAGTGAACAGGGTCACAGGTGTGGTGATCTCAGAGATGGCATGGATTGCTTCAAGCAGCAACTGTGACTGACTCTTAGCATGTTTATGTGGAATTTGGGGCTGTTGGGCTAGACTTCTCTTCTGATTTGTACCCAAAGTCTGATACTTATCTATCAGCTGCTCAGTTCCAGGTTGTAGGAGTGTATCTTTTTTCCAAATATCAACCAATAACATTGGACTAGATACCAAACACTTCTTTCTTGCAATCTCAGTCTGAAATTTTGGATGTAAATATAAATGGTCCTAAAGTAGAGGATACTGAATATGTGTTTCAGAAAACTTCTTTGTATTGCAAGATTTCATCGCATTTTTCCTCTTCTGTTTAATTTTTTTATCCCCCCAACAAATGAACTTTTTGAGAACAAAATAGGAATTGAATAATTTCTCCTAGTGTAGTGGGTATTTTTGTTCTTGTTGTAATTCTGAATTGTGCTGTATTTTTCTCAAGTTTGTTATTTACTCAAAGCTGTTGTTTGCCTTCTTGGTGAGATGCTCGTCACTTTAAATCCTATATTTTATATGTTCACCTCCTATTATTGACATTTGCTGTGTGAGTTTTTTTTATTATTATTTATTTTATTTCTTTATTCCTTAGCTGCTATTACAATTTGGTGACATATTGGCTTATGAACCTGTGTACCTTAAAGTTAATAAATCCTCTGTTTGTTCTTTGACAACTATTCCACCCATCTTTTAAGGTCTGCCTCATTCTTGTAGAAAGAATTCCTGAGGTACTGTCACCCTTTATCCACACTGTGTGTATTCTGCTTTTCCTTGCATATCCTTGTAATAGATAAAATGGAAATAGAAGGGATGTCCAGGGATGTGTTTTGAAATAAAAATATTCCTTCAGTTTCTATAATGTTTTCATTCTATTTTTCTTTGTAATAAAGGTGTTTAAAAAATTACAAGCGTATCACAGTAAGCTCTAATCATAAATCCTCACTACCTTCCTCTTTGTTTTACTCTGTACTTGGGGATGTAAAGGGAAACAGTACCTAAATACTTTACAGTTATCACATACGTATATTTTCAAGGTTCTTTGTCTTCATGATGCAGCAAAAGCTGGTTTGGCTCTGTCAGACTTCCAACTTATAATTGCAGGGAAAAATGAGCTTCTGCACAGCACACCATACTCCAAGCAGCTTTGGTGGGCAGTGTTCCTCCCCACGGGCAAATCATTTTGGCACAAAGCTCAGGGTATTGAGCATTGGTCTGCTCAGTGTTGAATATCAGCAATTGTAATTGCTCTGTGAAAATTTCTTCCCTGAGAAAGGAGGCCAGGACTGGGGTAATAAAAGTTCCTGCAGAAAAGATCTTGAGAAGTCAGAGAGTTGCAACTCTGCCTTAAGATAATGAAGAGTGAAATGACATAACATAGATGTAGATCACCATGCTCTGAGATTTACTTGCAAAATTCACCCTGGGATTAGGAGAACCCCATCCACAATGCCACTCAGATGGCTAAAACTGATCCTCTTATTTCTCAAGCTGGGAACCTGAACTTTCTACATGAGTAATTCTAACTTCAGGGTTAAAAGTCAATCTCTGACTGTCTTACTAGAGCAATTATATAGGGAAGTTTTGGCCATATTTCCTGAGAGAAGAAACATGAAACTTTTAGAGCTTGTAGGGAATATGGGATGTCATACATAGTGTCATCAGTCCAGAGCCTACTATGGGTGTAGGTTTCCTGCACTAGGACAGTCAGGCTTTAGTATAAAATACACAGATGATGTGTAGTGTCCCTCTTTCAAGATTTTCAAGATCTAACTGTGCAAATCCCTGAGAAACCTAGCCTGACCCCACAGATGACCCTGTTTTGAGCTGGGCATTGGACTTCTTGATGCTCCTTCCAACCTGCTTGTGTATCATTGTATGATTCAATATTAACTAATGACAGAGTGTCCTAGGATACAGGATAGCTTAATTTCTCTCCTTCATTTACAGTTCCCCACAACTTTTGGGATATGTTCCAATGCAAAATGAAATAAGGATTAGAAATTTAGCTTGCAGCAGTGTTGGGAGGGTAAATACCTTAAAGATTAGTAAGTGCTCAGACACTGCGTTAATCGGGGCCCTATAAGTACCTCAGAGAGATCCAGAGCCCTAAATAACTATTAATGAATTGTATTGATTTCCCTTTAATCTGTGAAATGAAGCTATTATAATAAAGCTTGGCTTTTATTTGACCTTTATCCAATGTGGTAATTATAAACACTATTTTACAATTATTTTATTCTAACTCCCAAAGGAAAATAGCACATGCTAAACTAGTCTGGACAAAATGTTCTCTCTTCTTTTGCTTCTCTTGTTCTTCTGGGGTTTTATTCTCAGGCAAATCACATCAAATTATTTTGCAAAAGAAACATCAATTGATAGAATGATTAAAAGAGTGATACTTAAATTTGGGACTAGAGCTTCCTTCAGCATATTGAAATAATTCATATTCAGTCTAGCTTTGTCTAGCGTCAACAATAATTAAATAATTGAAATGGAAAAGATGTCCTGGTGGGAAAATCTGGGCAATGGTATGAAGAAAATTTGAGTATAATTGTTGATACCTTAGCTTTCCTTATGACTCTTCTGTAAGTTACTGACTAACAGGGAAAAAAAAATAAATAAAAAAACAACCAAAAAAAATCCCACCAAGTCCCATTTATGAAAAATCATGTTAAGTCTTTGCTGACACTGTAATTATTGAAACTCTTTTAGCCCTGTGGGTTTACAGATGTACCCAAGTCCTGGTCATAAGGGGACACTCAAACATTGACTGAAACTGAAATGTTTTCAGGTTCCCAGAAAAAATCATTACTTCTCCAAACCACAGGTGCAGTCCAGTTTAGCTTGGATTACCTGAATACACTGCAAAAAGTGAGGAAAGGAAAGGTAAAGGGAAAAGGGAAGGGGAAGGGAAGGGAAAAAGGGAGGAAAAGAAAAGGAAAAGGAGAAAAGGAGAAAAGGAGAAAAGGAGAAAAGGAGAAAAGGAGAAAAGGAGAAAAGGAGAAAAGGAGAAAAGGAGAAAAGGAGAAAAGGAGAAAAGGAGAAAAGGAGAAAAGGAGAAAAGGAGAAAAGGAGAAAAGGAGAAAAGGAGAAAAGGAGAAAAGGAGAAAAGGAGAAAAGGAGAAAAGGAGAAAAGGAGAAAAGGAGAAAAGGAGAAAAGGAGAAAAG